>JADNRX010000063.1:0-193660 GCA_015501595.1 Hymenopellis radicata
TATTATACTGACGAGCATTCAGTATCCATGTATCATGTATCTAACGAGGCCTCTACTGGTGCTTTTGAGCCGAACGTTTTAGCATTGGCGATCAGCTTACTTCAAACGTCGCAAGACGAACTACGTGGCTCAACGTAGGAAGGTGGTCCATTGTGAATCTGCGACCACGCTAGAACATCCGGGTTTTAATTTTTGAAGATGCCTTCCATCGAGCCTTCCAGCGTCGAGTACGGATACAGAGTCTAATAGCCTCGGACGAATCGTTCAGGAGAACCAACGAAGCGGCGTTTACGCGTCTCAAAGCTTCTGAAGTCCATGCCTCACAGGTACCTGAAATTGCATGAAGTCCAGCCTCCTTGCAGCCTCCCCGACATCCCCAATTACTTGGCAAATGGACGGCGATAAGTCGAAGAACAAGGACGTGGAGGCAACACTGACACGCCTTAGGAACTCCGGAGCCAAGTATGAACAATGCATCATACCTTGTCATGGACACACTGCATCCGCACTTCCAGACGTCATTCTCGTCCGAGCAGAAGCCCTTGGAGCGTACATAAAGCCCTTCAGTACGTCGCCTTGCGCCCATCCTCCCCATTACAATGTCCGTCGTATCCGGTACAACGTACAAGATCGTTAACGCCAAGTCGGGCACAGTCATAGATCTGTCCGGCGTGGATAATAAGACAAGTACGTGGTTTTTTGAGCTGCGTCTTCATGGAACGCTTTCTGACATTGGGTTTCTGCAGTCATTGGCTACCCGGATCATAACGGTCCTAACCAGCAGTGGACACTGAACTGGATTGGCAATGCCTGGACGTTCCGCTCTGTGTCGTCAGGCCTCTACCTCGGCTTGGGTGGCGCCTCTGCGGACGGCACACGTCTTTTGGCTGTGAGCGACGCAGTGCCATGGCATATCTGGCACGACGAGGTGGATGCGACTTCGTTTAGGTGAGCCTTTCGCTTCGGTTTAACGATACCTTACCCACTCAATGTTGCTAGGATTTTTGCACCATTCACCAACTATAATCTCGACTTGTACAACTACGGAGACCCAGTCGCAGGAGATCCCATCACGTTGTGGTACAAGTGGAACGGTACCCACCAGACTTGGAAGTTTGTGAGGGTCTGAAGATGGGCGGGGAGAAATGGCCGCTGTACATTGTAGTCTACGACTTTTTATACCTATACCTCGATGCGAACTCTGTTTGTCTGTATGCATTTATGGAACTTGAGCCTTGTTTGTCAAGCACTCTTTCCGTTCAACTACAACCATGGCAAAGCATACGCGCAAACCAGGCGAAACGATGACGGTTCCCATAACGTCTCGTCAAGCTAGTCGGATTTTGGCTGTTGTCCCAATGATAGTTGTTACCTCTTGTAAGCCAGACTCAACAATTCATGATGGGTGCTAATGTAACGCTAGATGTGTTGTACAAGCGATTGGTTCTTGGGGAGCCTCAGAAAACATTACACAGGCCGCCAGAGACGGCTGTGGCTGCAAGTAGAGAGGAACGAGAGCGGCATTGAATTTCGGAGGCAACGGAAAATGCGTGAATGTTTGTCTATAGCTAGCGGCTCTCTGCATCTTTTCCTCACAGTTCCTTTGCAGGCAAATACAGTACTGAAACATCTGCTCATCTATTTTGACTGCTCGCTGGCCGGGATGATACGCGTGCCGGGTATTCTGGCGGGATTGAATGAGCGGTCGCAGTCGGCGTACGCGGCTCCTGCGCCGAATCCAGTAGATAATGCGATGGGCCATGTCCGTCCTGTGGTAGATATTGAATACGAGGCGAAGAGGTACAGGGGAAGACAAACGCCGGAACAGAATGACAGAAGCTACAACGCCTGCGCCGAAGCCTACACCGCTGAAAATCGCCGTCAGTCAATGTGAATGGGTGCAAATATGCTGCAAAAACGCACGCCTTGACCAGGAAATCGGCCACTTGAGTTTCCGTTAGTTTCCGCGAACAACATGGGCGATGAACCACGACATACTGCACCGGTCATACTGGCGCATATAATCACTTTAAATGGCTGTGAATACTAAAGTATATTGCGTACCTTCTGGCCGAGAATATCCTCGCTGGAAACAGGCTTGGTGGTCGTCGACATGGGTGTCAAGAGTAGAGATTTGCCGTGTCCGGCACTGACGCTTGCTTGACTCTGTACCATCACCGACCTACTCAGCGAGGCCTGCGCAGCTCGCAGTCTCTGGACTATATAACTACCATTCGACGAGTCGTGCTGTGCACAAGATGGCTAACCAATCGCCCATGATATCGATACCGCGAAAGGCGACGGAGGAAGTGGACTGGACGTCCCCCATCCGGTCTCTCATTGCTCAGTCATACGGAGAGAGTCCGGATAACTATGCTGCAGAATGCGCTGCGCTCCAGAGATGCAGACAGGACGCCGTTCGCGGTGCCGGGAGTGACACGACTGGTGGGGTCTACTGCTGCCACGCATATAGGCTACATCTAATTGTCTACAGCTCGCGATTTATTGTACAAGTACTTTGGACAGCTCGAACTGCTGGAGCTTAGATTCGCTGAGATTCGAGTCAACTTTCCTTGGAAGGATGCTTTCACCAACAAACTCACGACACAGACATCCATTGCGTATGAAAAGGCGTCCATATTATTCCAGATAGCGAGCACCCACTCTGCCATCGCATCTTCCCAGAGTAGATCCGATCCGGAGGGCCTCAAACGGGCATTCACATACTTCAAGACCTGCGCGGGCATGTTGACCTATATAAACGAGAACTTTCTCCACGCCCCCTCCACCGATCTCAGTCGAGAGGTCATCAAGTTCCTCGTCGGCGTCATTCTCGCGCAGGCCACCGAAGTCTTTTTCGAAAAATGCACGGACGAGAAGAAGAGCAGCGCGCTTGTGTCCAAGATTGGCGCCCAGACCGCTTCCATGTACGCTACACTCACGGACGAGGTTAAAGAGTTTATGGGAAAGGGCATCTTTGACCGGAACTGGATCACACTCATCCAGATAAAGGCAAAGTACTTTTCGTCGCTCGCTCATTACCACCGTGGCCTTGCGGATTCGGCGGCCAGCAAATACGGCGAAGCGCTTGTGCGCTTTAACCTTGCCGAGTCGCTTGCCAAGGAGGCTTCACGCGCAGCTTCGTCCTTCTCTTCTGGCTTCGTCTCAACCATGTCCCCTACTCTTCCCTCCGACGCCGGCTCTGCCTAGCTGACCGCATGAAAGGTCACCTTGCTATCGTCAGCGAGAAGAGGAACGAATCTAATCGAGAGAATGACCTCATCTATAACGCTATTCTACCTGCGCCGGAAGCGCTTCCCCAGATTGACAAAACTGCGGTGGCGACACCCATTCCCATTCAGGAAGTGTATGGTACACCGGAGGTTCAGAAGACGATTGGACAGGATCTGTTTATTCGGTTGATACCGCTCAGTGTGCATGAGAGTGCAAGTGTGTACTCTGAGGAGAAGGCCAAGCTTGTTAGAGGAGAGGTGGAGAAGGCTGAACTCGCCGAAGTCGAAGTGACAAGTGCACTCGATGAAATGGGCGTTAAAGAGGGGTTGAAGAGGTTCCGAGCCATGGCTGAAGGGGAAGTAGGTGGGGAGGATGAGATTCCTCTCGATGTTCGGCGCTGGCGAGATGACATTGCTGTCATCGAGGAGCGCGAAAGTGTACCCACTCTCGTGGCCCAACTCGGCCGACTGAAAAGCACCGTCGGGCAGCAATTGGAGTCCCTTTCGCAAGAGCTTGACACGGAGTCTAGGAGTTGCGAGATGATGCGCGTCAAGTACGAACACCTGTGGACGCAAGAGCCCTCTGCTGGTGTTGCCAAGTCTTTCCGGCAGGACATTAAAGCCCACTTTGGCTCCCTCGAGGCCGCTGCGCCCTCTGACCAGCAAGTGGCGACAATGTGGCAATCAGTGCAAGGGGACATTGGATTGCTGTTGAGTCCTAATCTGGAGGATGTATTCAGGGCGAGCACTGAACGCGGCGGAAATGTTCGAGAGAGTCTATTGGATCTGGATATCAGTGGCGAGGTCGATGACGCCCAGGAGAGGGCCAAGATCAGGAGCTTTGTCGTGGAGATTGATCAGCGTCTGGGTAAACTGAACAAGATTTCCAGAGAACGCAACGAGGTGCTGAAGGACCTGAAGGAGAAAGTCAGCGGCCTTTTCACATAATACCCGCTCTCATCCTAACTTGATTTGCCTTAGATTCAGAACGACGACGTTTCTCATCTTTTGCTTCTCAATCGACGCAATGCCACTGTGGAACCGACGTTGTTTGCCGCAGAATTGGAGAAATTCCGACCTTTCCAACAGCGTTTGGAAGGCACGACGCACGTCCAAATTCTGACGCTTCAGGAAATTGCTGGTTTCTGGAAGGCGCTGAAAGACCTTGCAGGCCGTGGGCCCGGAGCACGCAAATGGGACGAGCGCGAAAAGCGGAAGAAGGAGACGATTCGTCGCTTTTCTAGGACGAGAGACATCTACATGGAGGTTCGAGATGGCTTGGCGTGAGTTTCCCTGCCTCCATGTGGTCGTCCTAGCTGACTTTGTCGTAGGAAAGGACTTCAGTTTTACAATGATCTGACCGGCTTGGTCAACAGCCTTCAGGGCAACGTCAAGTCTTTCGTGGCTGATCGAACGAAAGAGAAGGACAACCTCGTGTCTCAACTTGAGGTTCAGAAGCGCCTTTCGTCCGCTGCACCTCCAATAGCGGCTAAGCCTCCTGTACCGCCACCGCCACCCTCGTCGTCCAGCCTTGCTTCGTCGTTTTCTTCGATGAGCATGAACGACAAACCATGGCAGTCCCAATCCCCGCCGCCTCCGCCCCAATCCCAATATCCATCGTCTTATAATTCCACGCCACCGCCTTCACATCAACGGTCGTACTCGACTTCCCAGGCATCATATAATGCACCCTCACCATCGCAAAACCAAGGCTACTCCACTCCGCCCCTCCGCCTCAACACGCTCGGCAGATGTCTATGTCTAATTATCTGCCTCCACCACCTCCTCAACCGAGCTACTCTAGTCCACCGCCTCAGCAGCCCCAGAACGATCCGTACGCTAATTTAGCCATGTTCGGCAGCTCGTTCCAAGCGACGCCCTCGGCCCCGCCGCCTCCACCTCCACAACAGTATCAGGCGCCTCCTCCGCCACCATCGCAGCAATATCAATCGCCGCCGCCTCCGCAGCAGCAATATCAATCGCATCCTCCCCCGCAGCAACAACAGCAGTACGCGCCCCAACAGCAGCAGCAGCAGCAATGGCACCAGTATCAGAATCCGCCACCGCAACAACAATACCCGTCACCTCAGCAGTATTCGTCGGTGCCGCCGCCACCGCAGCAGCCGCAGTATCAGAGCCAGAATCAGTGGATGCCTCCTCCGCCTGCGCCGCTGTCTTATCAAAGTCAGAACCAGAATCCGAATGCCAGTCAGTATGGAGGATATCAGCAGTATGGACAAGGGCGGTAATACAATGCGATTGGGAATGTGTATCAGTGTACAGTATGTATGTCTATTTACGTCGTGCAATGTGACAATGGAATGGATGGGGTATGATTCGGAGTAGTAGCGCTGAGGCGAGGTCAAGGATAGTCGGCAAAAGAGCGGTTGGATGTAAGATGGGATTAGGATGAATCTCGTTAGCTTAGGATGTGAATACGCGCTGACGAAGAAGCAAGAACGAATGTGGCGCAAATTCTGTACACATGTGATGATTGTGAACATTTGTTATGGGCTCTTGGCACAGGGGTAGCGCGCACGCTTCGCATTTGTCGTTTGCGTGAGGTCGTGGGTTCAATTCCCACAGTGTCCAATTCTTTTGCCTCTGCGCACCGAATGAACATTTATTATTATTTAAGTACTGTAGAGGTTGACAGAAAATGTGTTTCATTAAGAGAAGTATCTAGTGGTACAAGTTTTGTTTTATCTTGGTACTGCGCCACTTTCCCTATCTGCGATCTAACGCCCCACTTCACCCCATGTGTACTGGACTCGCGGTCTCAGCCCTATAACACCACCTCCCTTTCCATCCCACCCAGCAATATGCGCCCGGCATACAGGACATCTATGGATCATTAGAGGTTGTTGACAAAAGCAGATGAAAGTATCACCGAGGTGTTCGGTCCTCAGCAGTTCTCAGGGCGATCGCAACAGCGTTGAACAAACAGGCCCCGCAACTGACATGCCCGCAAGGAGTCAATGTCGCGTTAGTAGGGGGCGAGAAGCAAATGGGACATGCGAAAGCCGAGAGACCATTACTAGGTCCCTCCGTAGAGTGTGATTCGTCAATGAGTGGTGGGATCTCTTCAACAACTACAGATTCAGATGGCAGGCGAGGGTTCTGGTCCGCATTGAAAGGGCCTGCGGGTGAATTTGGCTTTGCAGAGGCGGAACGACGCGCCAATCTGCTTGCTGTGGAGGACTGTTGGCGTGCGCTGAGGTTCCTGTCGGTCAACGGAGCAGGTAATGGATCGTCCGTCATGAGTGAGAAATTTTACACAGCCACCGTTGATGTTGATCGTCACGTTCTTGAGGGAAGGTTGAAGTTGGACGTTCAACATTGTTCATGATGTTCCGTGAGGCCTTCAGATACGCCACTTTATCGGTGGCTATGGTATGTACAATCGTGAAAACCCTTCATGCACCCTGATTTCATGCCGTGCAGGTGGTTTGGATACTTGCTCTCATTGCTCAGGTATATGTCAATGTCAGCTGTGCGTGCACTCTTTTTTCACGTCCAAGTACGCTACCTATCTCTTGTTAGTTGGTCGAGAGGCAGTCGGGATCATGTGGTTCGCGATCGCACTGCAACTCTTTCTCAATATGGGCGTCGCGTACAGCATCCGGAAACGCGATCACCAGACCACCGTCGCCCATTTCGCGTCGATTGGCGTTGTCCTCGGTGCCATAGGTGTGGACAAAACGGTCTTTGAGACAAATGGCCGTCAGCGAACGATGGCTGCTGCTTGGCTGATCCTCACCGTTATCGACATTCTGTGGGTGCTTGATTTCTCACGAAACCGTGCGATAGCCGCCTCTTCTCCGAGCCTGCCACGTTCGCTAGGCTCTGAAGATGGAATTAGCCCCATTGTGGTGGATCACTCTGGGCAGATCGTGCCTACTCTCGATACGCCGATATATAGGACGTTGCCCATCATTACGGAAAAGAGTACCTCTTCCTCCCTAGGGAGGACTCAACCGAGAGAGAGCGATATTCTTTCGGTACGCCTTCCATTTCAATGATATGGTCTTCTGTTGCTGCTTGACACACCACAGACAGCTTCACGTCTCGATGTCAAGAGCACATCCTTATTAACCGTGCCGACCATTTCGACTAACGACAGCAGCCCCAGACCTACACGTTACGCGCAGAAGCGTTATACGGATGTTCGTTGCTTCATTTCTTCTCTGCCGCAGCTCTTTGAACGCGGTGTCTTCCCAGATGTTCGCTCTCCGGACGACGAGCAAGAGCTCAGCTTCAAACAGGGCGAAATCCTTTGGGTTGCTCAGCACCACGGCGCCAAATGGTGGCCGGCCAAGAAGAGTGATGGCGCTACAGGAAGTAAGTGATACTGATGACCATTCAATAGACGTGATGTTTATCTCTACTTTTAGTTGTTCCTTCAAATTATGTTCGGCTTTTGGCTTGACCATCAGTCTTCCATGTCGGTTCGAGAACGCCGATAAGAGTGTGGCGCAGATTATTCGATGCACCGCCTCATGAGGTCGATTATTTGTATTGCCACAGCTTTTCGTTGCTTGTACGCTGTACCATAGCTATGTAGGATATTGAACCTATGTTTACTCGCGACATCATCGGACATTCAGACACTGGAACAGCAGCTTGTATCTAAGAGCAAAGATACGACTGAACTGTCGTTTGATTCAACTGCTCTCGACGTGATTGAGCAACATTAATCACGTCTATCGAGTGGTGTAGCGCCGAGCACCATCGCTGCGAGCCGAAGCTGTTAATATACGACAAGTACACTAGCGCGATGAGCTGACGGAGAGGCCTCAAAAGATGCGCGGCCGCGGTCCACGGCAGCGCCTGGGACGAGACGAATCGTATTAAGGTCTTTTAAAAAAGTGCTTCGGAAGCGAGTATCAATCCTGTCAGTCGTGGACGTGCGTATCGCGCAGCTTGTTCTATATCTGCCGCCTGTCTGCATCGCCCCGTATGAAGCGTGGCGCAGACGCGGCTTGACGGCCGGCTGAGACAATGAGTCAGTTTACGCATCTGCATCTTCAACTTGATTGATAGAATGTGGCGCAGTTTTGCACATGTGGAACGCACTACCCTGGTACAAGTGGGGTCGACATGTTTTCTCCAAACGCGGTTCGAGGCTCGCGGTCGAATTCGAGCAGCGCGGTCCATGAACATGGCTATGTACGATATTGAGCAAAACCCTATCTATCCTGCAGTGCGACCGGCAAAACGACGTCGTTCGAGGCAGAGCAGACGCGATGTTTGGATTTGTTTGCTGCACCATCCGTGGCGTAGCATAGATTCTCGTCGGTCGCATTCCATTCTTGCTTTCACGCCACGACGCGATTCCGTGCGCGACGCTCCGCCCCTCTCCAACGCCATGCGCTACCACGAGCGTAACATCTCCGGACGTACTATTCAAGGACAACAGTATATGGCGGGTCCTGCCTCGAGGCCTTCTTCTCACAGCACTGAAAGCCTCCGAGCGCTAAATGGAATGATGTAATTTCCGTGCCCATAAAGCCCGGTAGATCTCTGACTATCAATGCTGGCACCATGACCACCATCCACTGCTTGCGATCGTCGAGACATGGCCCAAAAATTCCTGAGAGGCTTTGCCTTACAAACGAAACACCACGTTCAGACGAGCCGACGCAGACGGCACACCTGCTACCGCCTGATCCCTCTTTGGAACGCAGACGCAAGAAGCAGGAGAAGCTCAACAAGCCTCTCCCGCCAACACCTCTTGCGAATATGAATTCCCAACTCCCGGTAAAGGCATTGGATATTCCAAGTCGTGAGTCGACTCGTTTGTCAAGAAAAGACGCGTCTGATCTCGGTGTTGTAGTTCTACCGCGTAGTGTGAGTCAACCATTCGCGTACGCTGCGCACAGAAACATACTGAATCGGGAGACGTTCTGCTGCAGGTCTGCAAGGTACAGTGAGCTGTACGCGTCGTTTCGCGTTACTAAATCGACATATGCACAGCACCTTCATCGTCTTGTACAGCAAGAATTCAAGACCGTTCTGCATCAACAGTAGGTCAAACACTGCTCCACCCCTCCCGCCTTAACCGTAATCAGATATCACGCGATGGTCCACGAATTCAACCTAGTTCCGCCATCAAACGCAGTGCTCAGTTTGTTAAGAAGTCGGTCATATCAGAACCGGCTGGATGAGGTATGCAAGTCAATTTTTCGTTAGCTCCAATTCACCAATTGCTGGCAATTTAGATTCTCAAGGAATTCGATCTGGATCGTTACTATGCCCTCACACTGAAAGTCATCGACGCGAAGAACAAGGACTCCATACGTATGATTAAGCTAGTCCATCACATAACGCAGTCGGACGCAGAACAGAACGAAGCCCTCAGCCTAGACGATAATACTACCGACGATGTTCTGGATATCTTGCAAGAGGTATGCATCAACTAACGTACTTATTCTTTACTAATCCTGCACCAGATACTAGATGCTAATCAAGGGGAAGACGAGTATCGAGTAGAAATGAAGCGGCTGATGAGCAAGCTTGTGAAGAAAGCATCAGGGTTACCGGATACAATGTTCATATCCGGCGTAGCTCTTCCACGGGGTCAATGCAGCCTTGGAGGCACTTTCGGCGACATATACAAGACACTGTATAGGGATCAGCCTGTCGCTCTCAAATTTCTTCGTATACTTGGATCCTCGCCGGCCGAGAAGCGGAGGACATGTAAAGTAAGCGCTATGTCCCAGTGGTCTGTTACTCTTGATAACAACCGATATATAGAAATTCTACAAAGAGGCACTTGTTTGGCGGAAGCTGGACTTCAAATACGTACTTCCCTTCCTTGGCGTAGACACCGAAAACATTCCTGGCAGACCGTGTATGGTCTCGCCCTGGATGGTCAATGGAAATGCGCACGACTTCGTCAAGAATCATCCCAAAATGAATGTTGACAAACTGGTAGATATTTCATGGTTACTACTTCAAGCCTTTTCTGAATAAATTGCAGCTCTTCGAAATCGCTCAAGGTATCCAGTATCTTCATTCAAAACTTGTTGTGCACGGTGATATCAAAGGCGTAGGTTCAACCTTTCCATTGCACATTTTCATATTCTAACATTGCGGTAGCTCAATATCTTGATTGACGAACAGTGGCATCCACGATTAGCGGACTTCGGGCTGACCATCTGGGCAGATGTGAGCAAACAAGACACGACTCAGCGCGGTGGTACGGTGCGCTGGATGGCCCCCGAGCTCCTTCACCCGGCATCATTCGGTCAAGAAGACAGCCAACGGACGTTCGCGACAGATGTCTACGCGTATGGTTGCGTCTGCTTGGAGGTAAAACTCTACTTCGTCTAGTGTATTACTGTTTTCTGATCCGACTTCGTAGTTGCATACTCGTGACAAGCCTTTTCACGACATTCAATCCGAAGGCGTTGTTTCAGTCAAGGTAGCGAAGGGCGAACGCCCTCAAAGACCCACAGACCCACCGTTCTCGGACGAGCTGTGGAATCTCGTGAAAGCATGTTGGCATCAAGACCCAGAAATGCGCCCACAGTCGCTGGAGACTGTCGAAGTTTTGCGCACGATATTCAGGAAATCCGCTGTGGAAGGTGGCCTCGACGGATTGCTTAGGTCAGGCGCTGCATCTTCAGTCGGAGAACACTCCGGTACAGAGAGACGCAGCCTCACAACCATCTTCACGGGGCCCCTTCAGGACGAACCAGATGAGATCCATAAAGATGCGAGATTGCAGACCCAGCTGGAGTTGGCCTTACTTCAGATTCGACGGCACGCTGATCCGAATCGCGCGTACATCAAAAAGCGTAAACTTCATAAAGGGTAACCTTCTTTTGTCTCTTAAAAGTTAAACACTGCTGATCACGCCGTTCTTCCTTTACAGCTTCTCAGTACGAGTGTCCCTCGCCAAAACCACTTTCAATACTACGGTCACTATCAAGCAAATCAATATCGAGACACAGATCAAGTCGAAGTTGATTGACCTTGTCAACGAATTCACGGCGCTTCGATTTCTTCATGAAGATAACCTCGTTGGGTACCTAGACATGTTCCGCTACGACGGCGATTTGTGGGTGGTCCAGGACGACATATCCGAAACCATAACACTCAGGCAAGTCCTCAAGACGTCAAGCAACGAAGTCGAAAGGAGGGAGCCGTTCATGTTGAAGATTCTACCTTGCATTCTGCAAGGACTCGATTATCTACATCGCCACCGTATAGCCCACGGATACCTAGGGGTCGTCGATGTCATCTTCACCAAGACTGCCCGCGTGCGCCTACGTGAGTTTTGCTTGATGTTACCACAAGTTATGGCTCATTTCCTTAATAGGGCTCTGCGCGATGTTTCCTGACCAGCCAACTATGCGGAGGCCGAGAATATTGCCTCCGGAGATTAACGTTGGGACACCCTACGGGCCTGAGGCGGACATATGGAATCTGGGATTGTTGATTGTTGGTGCGTCCCAATCTCGAAACAAGGTGCTTGTCCTATATAACATCGAACTGTAGAAGCGCTCGACATGGAAAGGAGGCTGTCATTAGAAGAGGCGCCTGAAATCATTCTCACAGGCTGCAAATCTACGCTGAAGTCATCACCAATGATGCTGAAGATCATTAGCGCTGCCCTACAACCACGGATGAGCCGACCATCTGCGACCGAGATGCTGAAGGTCCGTCACTTTATTACGAAGAACGACTGCGCTCACAGGATTGCTAGCTGGTCTCCAAAGGCCTTTCACGGCACAGCTCATCAGGGCATCAGCCTGCGTCAACATTACATAGCGTGTAACATAGACCAAGAACTGTATTTCAATCAACGGACCTTTATCAATATTAAACAATAGTGCCAATCGTTGACTTCAGGGGATCCGCGAGCATGTGTACGCGATCATGTGACATTAATTACGTGTTACTGTTTTCAGGCCACTTCTTTCTTTCTTCCACTCACCATCATCCGCTCTTACCTTCCAGAATGGCCGTTGTCAAGTATCCCAAAGTAGCTGGTCCGCTATATTCTCTTAGGAAGTGCTCGCGAAGCTTACAACCTGTTCATTATTGGCAGGGTATGACCTCGTTCAACAAATCGGAGGCGGTGGCTTTTCGACGTGAGTCATGTATCATTCCTGAGAAACGTGCGACTTAGTGAAGCGTTCAGTGTTTTCCGGGCTGTGAACGTTTCTGAGCAGAGAATTGCCGCTTGCAAGGTCATAGCGATAACGACTGCAACGACGGACAAGGAAAGGAAAACCTTTGAAAAAGAGATGCGCGTACACTCTGCGCTCAAGCATATGAACATACTCGAGTTTTTGAATGCCGTCGTGGTTGAGTTGAAACATCAGCATACATATCACCCCGGCATCTACATATTACTTGAACTTGCTGCAGGTGGAGATCTCTTCGATAAGATTGGTGCGTAACCGCGGTATTCATAACATTCTGATGCTGACTATTGCGGAACACAAAGAACCTGATAGAGGTGTTGGTGACGATGTCGCGCATCTGTACTTCAATCAATTGGTCGCTGGAGTGGTCAGTCTCTGTCTTCCATCGTGTTCACCGCCTCATGTTGCCTTAGGATTACATACACAGCCAAGGCGTTTGCCATCGAGATCTCAAACCGGAGAACATATTGCTGGACTCTGCTGGGACATTGAAGATCTCGGACTTCGGACTGTCGGCCGTGTACAAGCTCATGGACTCGGGGAAGACGCGGACTCTTAGTGAACGGTGTGGGAGTTTACCTTACATCGCTCCAGAGGTAACTACTAACTCTAACTGAAAATCGCGAGTTGTAAGCTGAATCTGATATTGCCAGCTGGCCATCGATACCCCATATCGAGCTGAACCTATCGATGTGTGGGGAATGGGCGTGATTTTATTTACACTGCTAGCCGGAAGTAAGGATCTCTTTGATTACTACCTGTTGCCATGTCAATTGACGCCACTCCAGATACACCGTGGGACGAGCCGACTCGTCATAGTCCCGAGTTCGTACGATATGTGTCTGGCCAGATCTTCGGTGATACGCCATGGTGTACTTTCCAAGGACATACCCTTTGTTCGTGTTCCTTGTGTTCGCTCCTACAAGATTCTTACTTATCATCTGCTGTAGCTCTTCTTACAGGCATGCTCAATGTCGACCCATCGCAACGAATGACAATCTCTGACATAGCGGTTCACCCTTGGTGTATGCGGCCGAGTCAACTGGCAGCTTCTGGGCCTACGGTTTTGGCCGATAAGTTGACAGAGGGGTTGCGCGCCAACGGTGACCTTGAACTCGCGTCACCGGATTTCGGACAAGCGTACGTTTTTGCTACTGTGATATTAGTTCTCATCTTGACTAACAGTGGTAGGATGGACACCGATGGCGATCAGATGATGTTCTCCGCTGGCCACAGCTCTCAATTCACACAGTCATTGATGCTATTCGTAAGCGCTCGTAACCTGTATATGAATTGAGCACTGACACGTCCATTCCTAGTCGCAAACACAATCTGGCAGTCGATATACACCACATCTGACGCGCTTTTATGCTGGGGTACCGCCTGCGCTTTTAATCAATCTCGTGCAGGAGAGCCTAACGTCCATGGGCTTCAAGACTAAGGCTGCTCCGCAGACTAGTGAGAGCCAATATCGCCTTCGGGTTGGTGGGTTTGACCGAAGGAAGGAAGCGTTTAAGGGTTGGGTGGATGTTGAGGGTTTCGTCTATCGAGGGAGTGAAGGCAGCTTCTGCGTGATGAAGAGAGACGTCGTAAGTGGCATTCCTCCCGTCTATCCTATGCGAGTTGACCGTTGAGCCTCAGGGCAATCCGATATCATGGCGCCTCTTGTGGAAGGCGTTAATCCAGTCACCTGCCGTTGGGCCTCACGTTTTGCGCAAGTAGATATCCCTTTTCAAATCTGATTTTCATCTATTCTCTGTACTCTACGTCAACTGTATCTATAGAACCATGTTATTACTACTTATACAACGGAAATACGCTCAACGGGCTTGAGAGAACGGTGATCCGGCGGTCGCCATTGTGACCCTTACTCACCAATATAGTGAGCCCCGCTCTGGCCCCGCTTGAACTTGGCTTGAACCACTCTCCCAGTGCACTCAGTTAGTGCTACTTTACCATGCCTTCCTCAGAGTCAGAGATCTCCATGGCCGGCTCCCACTCCGAGTCCGAGTCCGAGTCCCCCATTCCGGAAAAACCTGTGAAATCCCTCTGGAACGGGGAGCTGGACGACGCGGGCGAAGAACACCAGGACGAGTGTGTTATGTACTGGGACGAAGACCAAGGGTGCCTTGTGAAGGGTGTTGTAAGTCCATGCTTTATATGTAGACGAGTCAACTGTTAACCTCGTCACTATTGTAGCGATTCAAGGACGCGCCATTTAACGACTACAGGTCCTTGTGCGGAACCTATGACTGGGTGTGGGATGGCTATCCAGAGCGCGACGAACAAGTTCACTCCTGCCTCGGCTCAATTACGCTGGAACTGGAGGCTCATGTTGACGACCAAGACGCGCTGGCGAACCTCCACGGAACCATTACCTGGGGTGACTATAGAGGCACATACAAAGGCTTCGAGAAACAACCAAGCGTTCACCATAATGACCTTGACATTTTGAACCCCATCGACTGGCACGACACGCGAACGGATCTCGAGCCGTCAGAGGATGAGGTCCACTCATTTGCTCTGGCCCAAGTCAACGACGAAAGCGGGCACCCATTCATCATATACTACTTCGACAGTGGTCCGAACATGGGCCACAATAGCTTCGGCAGATGGGGTGTTGTCGGGAAGAAGCGTCAGGGCGCGCAATACGCGACCTTGACGCATAAAGAGGAGCTGCTGCTTGGGATAGGTTCCACAAGGTCCGCCTTGATGAAACGAGCGGGATTCATTCCCAATCGAGGCTGAGCGACCACGACCTCTGGTTCCAATACGGCGAGTTCAATTATCCTAAATACTGGGAGCATTCGAAGAGGCAAGTTACTTGTGGCGTGGTAAGATCTGCTCTGTTCTTGGGTCAGGGGGTTTTGACGCGCAAACATAGAAACTTCTGGGAGCGAAGGAGAGAAACCTCAAGACGCTTTCTGCGTCATACACCCTCTTTTGGTACAACGGTGGAATCAGCGGCGACTGCATGACCAGTACGGATGAAACAGAAGAAGATGCCTCAGATTCATTCGGCGTCGTCAATTTCTCCATCAGCACATCCACTGAGGACACTTCTGTTGTTAATCCGGGAGACATCGGGGGCTTTGTGGACGTGTCAGACTCTCTGGGGGATAGTATCGATCTGAAGATGGAGTTCCGTGGTGTCATGCCTCACGCCTACCATCCAAGTTTCTTCGACTTGAATGTTGGAGCCACTCGCAAGGGCGGCGGAGAAGGGGAAGATGACGGCTCAGAAGGGGAGAGCGATGATGAGGACGGCGTACTCGTTCAAAACTGTGTTGCTTGGTCTGAAGTCCAAGATGACGACGGGAACTCGTTTATCATATTCTGCGTCCACCAGCATGAGGCTCTGATCTACATCGGAAAGAAGGACATCGAAGGCTCCAAATTTCATCTGAGCGAAGCGGAAAAGCGCCGCCTGGGGATTGGGTGCTCGAAAAGCGAAGTAATGGAGATGAATGGCATCGAGAGACCCAAGCCCTTGAAGATCATTCCACCGCCGCAGGAGAAGAAGAGACACATGCCACAGGGAGCAGGTAGCTCTCAAGGCGCATCGAAGAAGGCGAAAATAGGGGGCAACGACAATTCCGGTGAACGACAGAATCGGAAGAAGAGGAAGGGGAAGGGGAAGGGGAAAGGGAGGGAAAAAGTGATCTCTTCTCACGTTTATTGATATATTGTATATACCCTTTATAATGTAGATACCAGTAAGACATTGCTAGAATCATACTTCGAGGTTTTGGAGATGCGAGTATGCATGCAGGTTCACCGTGCGTCGACCTTGTGTTCACTGGGCTTGAGTTGGCCGGAGAGCTCTGCAGTAACGACATGGTTTGCGTCGTTCTGTTACACTGAGAGCGAAATTACGCGCGACCAATTTTGAATTCAGCTAGTGTACCCCTACAGGCGAGCCAAGCGTATCAATCCAAGAGATACATCATGTAAATATACTACAATAACATATAGAATTCACTACATTCGCAGTGATAAATGTTGTATACACCCATTCCTTTGGGGGCCCGACCTTCCCATAGCGCACAGGAGAACGTGGCTCCATGGCTTCAGCAAAGATGCGCAAGACGCTTCAGTCCTCGTCACTACCCGACGCATCTACAATCTGACAGCCCGAATCGCTGCGCTGCCGCTTATTGCGATGCCTGTTCCAGACGTCGACCCAAGCCGCTGGTTGGGCCAAAGCGCTTCGCACGGGCTCGGCGACATAGTCGTCGAGATTGTCATCCTCCCAACGCGCGCGTGCCTTTTTGGATGTCTTGTGTACCCAAGGCTCGACTCTTGATGGATATGAGAAAGGCCCTTTATAATTGGGATCCCATTCCGAATCCAAATCCGTGTCCTCTGATTCGGAGCGAGAGCGCTTGCCCAGAGGCGACGAAGAGTCGGTTGTAAGAGAAGGAGGAAGATGAATTCGCTCGTACTCCTCTAGCTGATGGGCGCCCCACCTGATTCGGCGATTGGGTAATCCTCCGGGAAACAGCCATGATAGAAGAAAGGGATTGGCGCGACAATTGACCACTCTACAAGTAACATGGCGTCCACTACGTCCAAAGGAAGATATGATCCTGCTCCAGACATATAAGGTCCTGGTTCTGAACCAGTAGGAAGCGGGGATTGAGAGCAAGTGTAACGGTCGGAAGTCCGAATACGGTTTATCGAACCGAGTGATGGTGTGAGTGTCGGGATGTCGGACGAATATGGCTTCCTCAAATGTAAGAGGGATGATCATGTACTCATAATTGCGGTAAGCGGGAGTATCTGAAGTAGCAGCTATGAATGAACTGGAGGGATAGAGAAGCGAAGGACTGACCTCGTCATATCGTTGGCGAATAGTGAAGTCGCAAGTTTGATTTCGGCTCGTTATGTCTCTCAAAGGTCGCGATTGTAGGACAAGGCGGAAAGAGGGCAATGGAGTTTTCTCGCAATGCTCTGCATGACAGCTAGGACGAGCTAGACCATGTATTTAGAAACCAAGTTGCTGAATCATTTCGGGAACATACCATGAACAGTGTTCTGCGGTAAACATATAAGTATCAGCCTCGGATTCCCTGCGAGTGAGATCCGCAATTGTATTCAAATCGGCCAAGCTGTGAAGACGCGTCAGTGGTGAGGCGTATTCATGCTGATAAACTCACAGAAAACCCTTGTCTTCGATAGAATCTGATGCGGTACAATTTCTTCAGAGAAATCCTCTCAGAGAGAAAAGTGCTCGAGCGTGTATCGAGGCATAGTTGGACTGGTGAAGACAGGTAAATCGGTCATTTCGAGGGTTTTGGGTGCCGTAGGCATCCAAAACCAACCTCCGAGGGTTTTAGAAGCGGAAGCAAAATCCTCGCGAGGGTTTTGGGAGCAAAGCTCCCAAACTGTACGAAGATGACCGTCTACCCCGAATTTAGGTCTGAATCTTACTAGAAGGGGGTGATGCGCGTTCTTTGATGGGGCAAATGCCGGATAATGATCGCATAATTGCGATCGCATCTCTGCTCTCTCCATTACAGCACGACAGCGACGTCGTGCTGGTAAGCCCCAGTTGTGGGGCTTACCCTGCTTCTTTTCTTTCTGTTTTATTCTCTTCTGACGCTGTCCGGCTTCACGCCGCCCGCTGCGCCCTCGAATCCAGTCCGGGGTGCATTGTGGTGTTCATCTTCGCGACGCCACCAATTCGACACGGATCCGAGACGCGTAAGCCCTCTGGATGAGGCTGCATGATGACTGGATGATCTGGGCGGGCTTGGAGCCCCCGCGGCTGTGCGCAGATCACGGCGCCCTTAGAAACACGACGTGCAAGCCTCCTTGATGGAGCTACAACGTCTCTGGCTGACGACGAAGGGCTTCAAGAGGCTGAATGAGCCCCCCGCACGTCTCGTTCTTGCCTCCAACAAGGCTTTTTAGTTTATTTTTGGGGCTGGAAGGTGTCGTGGACGCTTTCAGTCCAAGACGGTATGTATTTATTCAGCTTTCCTTTTTGTTCTACTTTTGAACTTTGCCATATCTCCGTCCTTCCCACCACATCATCTCATCAACTTCCACCATCTTACCTCCTCACCTTGCACATCATGCACGTTGATTCCCCCCGCGCAATTGCTCGGGGGTCGTCAGCGGGCATGAATAAACTCGACCCGCGAGGTTGCGATGGCGCGAGGATACATCAAGAATGATGCGCGCGAGGAGAGGACGTGGATGCGTGCTTGACGCGTGCGAGGACAACGCTGTGAGGACAACACCTTTTTCACCTGCCTCCACCTCCCTTCACCTCTTCTAGTACCCACTGCTCTTTCGTCGCTGGTATGCGCTTCGCTCTGTTGAGCTTTCCGCGCCGCGCCGAAATCGGCCAGCTAATGGGTATCGGGATACCTGTTCCCATTTTAGACCCGCGGGAAAAATGACGGTGAGCATCGAGTTCAGGGCAGTGCGCACGAGCACCCATACTCAACCCGACTACTTATCGTTCAAAAGCTTCACCCTGCCGTACGGCACCGCCCCATAAATGGGAAGGCTAACACCGGAATTTTGAGATGTTCTAGGATTGTGCTCCCACCGTCAGAGAGGGTAGCTGAGGTCCATACGAGTCTTCTTGTACCATTTTGGTAACAGAAATTAATATTTGAAGTGATGTGCAGTCCAATCTTATCGCTCGATAGCAGCCATCAGACAAGATACTATTATATTTCATGTTGTCTGATCCCGTTTCTCTTCATCTCAGACTTATCCTACAATACATAGATCTGACTCACTAAGATCATCTCAGTATTTAAGCTTTCTACAAACCTCGTTCAATCAACGTACTCTTAATGCAATCTTCGAAACACTTCGTTTAACTTCCCTTTTCTCTCTCCCAAGTCAGAAGGTCTATCTTGACCTTCACATTTGATGTGTGCGCTTGCCCCTATTTGAACTTGTAGCCAGCAATTTAATTCTGGCTACGAGGTGATTCGAACGCTCGCTCTCAAATGGTCGAGCGTCGGCATCTCGGCACAAACGGTCAAACGGTCGCAACCGTTTTGGTGGCTGTGCACCCTTGACATGGCGGGGCTACTTTTTTTTTGTTGTAACTTGTGACCTGTCATTTATATTACATTGTACTCACTTGTCGAGTCGCAGCAGTCGACTTGCTTCGTGATGCTGCCGGTCATCTTCTCGCGAGGCTACCAGAAGGGAGCAGCGGCCTTCGCCGCTGGCTCGCATTGGCTCGCGACTCCCTTCTGGTGTCGAGTCCTCACCCGCGAATCGGATAAGCTTGAGAGGTGTGTTTCGACCGTCGTTCAATGTTGTACTTGATTCATTATGTCCAGTGTCGGTCAAACCGGGCTGCTCTTGACTCCGAACGGCCTACTGGATTGATCTTCACCACGCGGTCCGTGTCTCATTTAGTACGTGACAGTCAAACAATACTCCTTCGATTCATCAACTAACACTGTAACAGATTCACAGAGAGTCGACAACCGTTCCCATTTCGAGTCGCGGCGACAAACTCTTGCAAACGCCTCGGTTGCCAGCGAATTCAGCCTGTAGTTCGTTCGTTGTTCGATATTTTACTTATTCACCGCTCATTAAGAGTCGTTGCGTCCAGATGGGAGGTACGAGGACGACTTGGTATTTCACTGGCCAGTCTTCTCCTCGCGAGGTTACCAGAACGGAGCTTCGCCGCTGGCTCACGTTCCTCGGGACTCCCTTCTGGCGGTGGGTCTCGCGGATTGCTCAAGAGGCAAGCTTCAAACATTATTCAAAATCTGACTTGACTGACTCGTTCTGTTTAGTGTCTTTCGACCTGAATGGTCGAGTGGACTGGCGACTGTTTTACTTCCGTAGGCGTAGGCGCCGTCTCACATCGTAGGTACTGTTATTGTCGAGTTAGTCAGGTTGTTACATTAACCACTAACAAAATCTTTACAGCCGTGTGACTTGAAGATTCCACGGACATCTCCCCACACCTCCCATTGAATATGCTAGGCACACACGGGTTGAGAGGAGGTCGAAGAAGGGGGCACGCCCAAGACGGAGGGCCCGCAGAGGAGGAAGGGAGTGACTTCCCACCGCGAGAGTGTGTGCCTCTTCCTACGAGTGCGGGGAGAGCGCTTTCGGGGAGGGTGCACGACGAGGGGGGTGTTTAACTGGGATCTCGGTAAAGGGCGTGTCTTCTTGAAAGAGTGCGGAGAGCATCTTCTCTGTGGGAGCGTCCTCGAGGGAGTTTTCCCAAGACCGCGGTAGAGAGCATCTTCCGTGGGGGAGCATAATACAATGACGCTCACACTACCCAACTCCCGACAGAAGCTACCCTCAGCGTCAACAGCAATGGGCTCTCGGCAGAAGCCTCCGTCAGCGTCGACCTCTCGACAGAAACCTGCCTCTCGAGCTACTTCCGTCGTTGGCGGCGATACGAATAACGAGAGTGAGCCATCGAAGAAGAAACGCAAGATCAACTTGTTCCCCCCTACGATAGCGAACCCCGGCATGTCAACTTTGTGAGTTATGGGCCTTGTATTTTCATCTTCTAACTTTGGCATCTTAGGGTGGTGGTACCAGTACATTGGGTATACCGACCGTGCTGTCGCCTGTGAAGGAGTCGGAGCAGGCGCCGCCTCGATCTATGAGTGCAATACGGCGTTGAGTACACGGAACTGTCTGAATGGATTTATGAGTGTAATATATAGGTATAGTTATGGAGCTTTCACTTGGCATTGTAGGACCGCCGCCGACCCTTTGACAACGCGAGTGCTGGATGTGTTGATCACATCGCGGATATCGCGAGGTTAGTTGACCGTGGCTGCCGATGCTCGAACGTTCGAACACCCGCACATTATCCGCTAGACCAGGACGCGCACGTTTCACTGTCTATCCACCCGGCAGGAATTCTGCTTTCTTGGACAATATGCAAGTACTAATGGCTTTCTGCCGTCTTCGGGGTCGAGTCGTGGATTCGTGTGCTTGTGTTTACGTTCATTGTGCAGGCAGCAACCCGCATCATGACCACATGAACTTATGCAGTCTAGGATGTTCTGATATCCGACCTAGACTGCAAAGTCTTGATGCTGGGCATGGTTGTAACCATGTTTCGTGCCAGGATCAGCGGAAGTTCACCTAGGTACTTCATTTGCGTGCTGCGCTCCACCTCCACCAGCACGAGAAACCGATACCTGAGCGACTTAAAAAGCCGGATGAACACCATGAGGAACATCATTCCTTTGCCCGGTCCTTTCCTTTCCTATTCACTTCTTCGGGACCTCTTCAATCCTTCAAAATCATATTCACGATGTTTAGCAAGACTTCTACTGTGCGGTTCTCCACTATCACGTCAGTTGCATTAATGTGTTCTTTAGTTTCCTTCCTCTTTTGGCCGCCGTCGGTCTTGTCACGGCCATGCCTTTCAGCGCGCATCGTTGAAACCCTTCCACGCGACGTAACGCATGTTGGGGTTGATGAAGCCCGGCGCGAGTATGTTGCATACACGCGTGATGGCACCTTTTTCGGCCGCTATGCTATAGATAGTTCGGTCGCTAGTGTTGAAAGGCGCGCCGCCAGTCAGTGTGGCGATCTATCTGTAGATGATGCAAAGACGCGTGAGTTTCGCCGTCGCCAGCGTCTCCCTCTCATCTAACGCGGCTTTAGTTCCTGGTTGGGCAGCTATTGAGCAATACGCAAACGATAACTGGGGCGACGGCTCCCGGACATTGTTACGAATCCTGAAGATGTATGTTTATCGTCGACCGCGATCTCGCTTGTTTCTGACTTGCGGCTGTAGTTCCTCGATAGTCCCGCGCAATTCTGTGTCACCGATGAAGTCGTCGAGCTCAGCTTCTCCGGTGAGTGCGATTGCGATTCTATTTCTAGGTAAGGTCGCTTACCGGAGTTCATATAGGTGACCCAATCTGCCAAACTCACACCATCTCGACTTCGGGGACTATTGTTGGTACATCTGGAGAGGTCTACATCGAGGTCGACCAGGGCTTCAACACTGATACATCTTATACCGTTACCTGTAAGCTTCACCATGAAATCCGAGCGCTCAGGATCCTGATTCGCCACAACAGCTGCCTCGACGATTGGTGTTTCCAGCACTCTGAGTGTCAAGGTCGGAATTCCCGAGGTTGCGGATGTTACAAGCGATTTGACCGTCAGCACGGAGGTCACCAACACGCTTTCAAGCACGTATGTAACATTCTTCGCATTATTGTCGAACGACGGCTCATATGAACCTCCAGCATCGACGTATTGTACAACGATGTCAGCAAAGTCACACTGAAAATAACAGCACCTGAAGGCGAGACCTGCACGGCCGAGGTGCGCATTCAATACCCATGGTATCGCCCGAGTTCCTAACGCACCTTTGTATCCAGACCGAGGTCAAAACCTGTAACATGCAGGCCACTGGAAAAATCCGGTACTTGGCGACAGGATGGGTGTGGTTCAACTACGAGGACAAGACTGAGGGACACTACAAGTGTTCGTGTCTTTCAATATGCCTGGCAATCGTTCGTGTACTGACTGCTTTATTCCAGGGGCCGCCAGCATCGACTCTATTCTTACCAACCAGGACGACCGCTCGAGCTTTGCCGAGTTCAAGGGCTCCATGTCATCTGACACCCACTCTAGTTATGAAGCACTTGTGCTTGAAAAGACGAGTTTTGTTTATATTCAACGTTTGACTATTTATTCCCGTTTGTTCCTGTACCCATACCCATAATACATTCGCTCACTGAGTCTCTTGTTCTGAATGGGGAAACCCTCACTTGTCGATCAATGGTGGCGGTCAAGGCACGGGCAATCACTCTCTGTAAAATCTAGTTTGGCTTACCAGCTACCATGCACGTTCCATTGCGCTGTCCACGGGCTGTACGGAACGCTCCCGTCTATGACCGTATAAATAGCTGCGGGCGCTTTCAGGCGGTTTCAGACACACGTGTTCTAACTTCTGTAGCTTCTTGAACCTGAACTTGATCTTACACCGTATGAAGACACGCTCGTTCCAATTACTACAAATAGCACGATCCTTGCACGATCCTTCTACGCCTGTCTCTTGCGCAGTTCCTAACTTGTCCAGCGCATTGCCTACTTACGTCGCGGACGAACGCGACCATTTTTGGCCCGTTCTAACGCTCGAGCCACCTTCATTTCGATAGGGGATCATCTTCGACTTAGACATCTATGCTGGGGCTTCTCCTCGTGTGTCTGGCGGCCGTCGCGACCAGCAACGCCCTTCCGTCTCGTACACAGCTCGGCTTCATGGATGTCGGTAAGCGCGAGCTCAATGAGACGCGTCTTGCAGAGGCATTGGATCGAGGAAAGGGAATCCTGGGTGTCTACTCTGACTGTCCGTCCACGAGCAAGACGTGTCAGTGGATGTCCTCCTATGCCGACGACACTATGTTGGTCAGGATGAACCTACCAGGGACACACGATGCAGCTACGTGGAATTATACACAAGCGAGGCAGAACGAGCTGAAAAGGTATACTGGTGATGGGTAAGTTCTCTTGCCCACGGAGGACGCAAAGGCCTGACCAGCACGGATTCTAGCATCGCCGAAGCCAAATACTATCGCTGTCAAGAGCACTCCATGTTCGACATGCTGAATGGCGGCATACGCGTCTTTGACTGGCGGATAGCCTACAACCCCGGGAACACTCAGCTGGGCTTCCATCATAGTAACTAAGTATCTCCCGCTTTCGTGGTCCAATCTCACACGACATTGAACAGGCGAAGCGATGCTCGATCCCAATGCAACACTTTCTGATGTTCTCTATGGATTCTATTACTGGCTATCAGTGCATCCCTCCGAGGCGGTTCTCATATCCATCAACCACGAAGGCGGGACGGGAACGCCCAACGATCAGACGCTCTATGAAAAGATGTATCAAGATCTGAATGATGCGGCGGCAAAAGAGTTCTGGGTGCAGGCTAACGGGACCTTGGGCACGCTGGGTGATGCGAGGGGCAAGCTGACACTGCTGCAGCGCTTCACGTGGGATCTCCTGCCCTCTTCCTCGGAATTTTCGACCAGATTTGGCATTGCACTGCCCCCTTCGCAGTGGACTGACAACTCGCCTGATATCGAGATCGTGTATAACACTGCGACCACGCCGAACCAGGTACCCATATGTTTGTCCGAGTTGAGACCCGACTTACACAACCGTTTAGGCCGCGTTTATTGAGGATTACTATGAGATTGGGCTGCCCACAGGCTCGGGGGCAGATGAGAATATACAGTGGAAGTATAACGCTACTACCGCTCATATCGACGAGGCTATTGATGGTAAGCGCGGGGAGGACCAGCTGTGGATTAGCTTTGCGAGCTCCGAACATAACGCGGATAATCCGCCTGAGACGCCTGAGGTCGGTTTTCCCGTTTGCGCTCTCTTAGGATATACTGAAGGTTTGTAGATAATGGCTCTAGGCAACGGCTCAGTTCAAGGTGTGAATCAGCGTCTGCTTTCCTTCCTGAACACCCGCCAGGGCGGCCGATTTGGCGTCATTAGTAGGTCTTGTATTACTTGATGCTCTCTAAATTGTTGGACTAATGTTTTGTGACAGTGCTCGATTTCTTCGATACTGTGCCAGGACTTGTCGAGGCAATCATCGGAGTGTGATACCATTATGTTACTCGTCTAACACATCATTGACGGTGTTGTGAACTCTCGCTGAGTTTTCAAATATGGATCCTGTACATACTTGTGGGCTATGTAAGGGACCTACCCCCTTAGTACAGGAACTTATTTTAGCCTCCATAGCACATCACTCGAAGTATACTAAAGGATCACCTCTAAGACTGAACTGAACTTACTAGATGGTTACCCTCTCTCCCCTTCCCAGAACCTTGCTTACCCCATTCAAACTATAAAGAAGAGAGCACGAGCCCATCCGACGCTTACACAGGCTGTCCGCGCCTCCCGACGTCTTGTTCTCGTTGACGCAGCGGTGCTCTTCAGTAGCTCTACGCAAGCCTCATCATGCCCCTCAACGGTTTATGTTACGCCTCGGCATGCAAACTACACTGTTGGAGCAACGACTTCACAGACCTACTTGGAATGTGGAGTAACGTTCAGAAAAGTGTAAAACACCTTGTATGTTTACACGGAGAGCAACTACGTACTACATGACTAAGGATCCTGCGTATATACTTGGTTGCTATGTAACGCACCTACCCCCTTACAGCAACTTACTTTCATCCTTCATAGCGCATCAGAGGACATTCTCGAATCACACTGGGATCATGAACATTTAAATACGAAAACCAACAACAACCCTCAACATATCGTATATGACGTATCAAGCAAAATGACTCCATCACGATCCTTGAGCTTCTCTAGAATGTCACTAATGTATGTGGGTGTCCCAGAAAGTAGTACAACACGTTCACAAAGCCTTGATAAACTTCGTACCATCATAATTGCCCCGTGCCCATTCAGAATCCTGAAAGGCCGTATGAAACAGAGTGATTTCCTTCTCCAGTTCGTATAGTTGATTAACAAGCTTGCGAATATGAGCTTTCGTCAAATTCATCAACCTGGAAGATCGGTGACGAGCGTAGCACGGCTGCCCCAGCCCATGGTACGTTGAAGGGCCATAAGGACGGACATGTAGACAGGTACGCTGTTAAGCTCTATTCGAAGAAGGCGACCCAGCTCGTCCAGACGTGCTTCCGTCGAAGGGAGTGCATCGCGAGCTTCACGAACGATCGTCGACAGACGTCTGAATGACTCCAGCGCCTCGTCATTGAGGGGTTGGCCGGTCGAAACCGAGTATGGGTCTGATGAAAAGAAGGTTCTCCTGCAATGCACTAGAAATTCTCCGCCGCTAACATCGCCTCAGATGCTGCGAATAGTGCCGAGCGACAACACGCGCGGACTTCGAGGAGAACAACGTGCTTGGGATCCGGTACGTGTTCGGCCACCCGCACGGTGAGATGTTGTATCTCCCTGTACAAAAGCAGTTCAAACCAACAGATTTCGCAGCAGATGACGCTCATTGCCGGTTTAGTTGACGGTTTGCGATATCCAGAGGTGTCGCGGTCATCACGAAACTGCCAGCGAGTCAAAAGGTGCTCAAAGAACGTTATATGCGTTCTTACATGTCCAGACGTATTCCCCTCTTCACCTCTAGCATTCGACGCATCATCGGATATCAGCATTGAACCTAAACATCTGTCAGCAGCAAACTTGACGACTTTTATACAACTCAACAGTTTTCAGTCGTTCGACGTGGCGATGGTTCGTGTCAAGAAACGTTTCCAAAGTGCTGTGCAGCTTCATCAAGCTTCATCCTCGGCACTCCGGCACCCGTATCCGAACAATGTACTGGTTTAAGTAGACATCGCGCTCACTTGGCTATGAAGTAATGCTTGCCGAACGAAGCTTTTGATGAGCAGCGGAATATGGTATGAAGTTGAAGCTTCTGTGGTGTCCCGTCGGGAACTGCAGCACTCGAACCGTCAATGAATCCTCAGTCGCGACTCGGTGGACTAGGGGATCCTGGTCACACAGGCGGACGATGAACTTGAAGGGAGGAAGGATATTGTGGCTGTGCTAAGGTACATACGACTCGATCGCCTCGATCTGCCTCCGTCCAAGCCTCGATGTCCAAATCCCGCTCTCTCTCCCCGCCTCTCTCCTTCGGCGACTTGGGCTACGTAGCCCATCGGTTATTTCCGGAGCGATCGCTTGGGTTGTTGTCGTCGGTGGACTTGCCTTCATGGCCGTCGGAATCTTCAAGTTCTTTTGGAAGCGTGATGATCAACAAGTTGAACAACAGGTGGGTGCTTACAGTCCACTCATAATATGGAATGGCAAAGACGTATGAGCCTCCGAATTACCCTCACTCATCGTCGCGACCGAATCGAAAGAGTCTTGTCACCTTGACGCCGGAAGGGTATAATTATACTAAGTACCACTGCAAGGTGGCGAGGCATCTGTCCGGGAAGCGGGGCTACAAGTTCTTTACCGGGAGGCTGAAGAGCTGCGTGCGAAGGAAGACATCTATAATCGGCCTCCAGAGGGGCCATCCTTAGAGTCTGTACCATGTCTTCAGAAAACCCGCTCTCAGTCCCGACGCCCTTTAAAGGCCCGCGTGTTCTTATACAATAGCAATCACGGATATCTGCAACAATAGAACAATGTACACGCGCGTTGGAGGTGAGGCGGCCCAAACGCTACTACTGAGTTGTGGGTAATCTCAGCACGACACTGAATCAGTGAGTTAGGCGGAGCACAGTAAGGCTTGCCGAATTTATGCTTCGTCGTAACACAATACATGACCGGTAAGTGATGCCACACGCAATGTGCGGGGGAATGTGGTAAGTAGTCAGAAGCAGGAAAAGAGTCTAAGTGCTGTTGAGGAACATAAGTATAGAGCTCCGCTTCAGCGCTGATAATCTTTAGACCTGTTAGTCCCCCTGGAGGTTTAAACTTTACTGCGCCACCCTATTATCTATAAAACTCAAACCGAGTTCCCTGAAGAAATAAAAATGCAACACCCAGTCTCTTCACAAGGCACTACCAGGGTTCGAACCTGGGTTGTGGGAAGACGGGGAAGGTTCAAAATCCCATGTGCTGCCACTACACCATAGCGCCGTACTGCTACGATCTACTGCTTTTATATGACAGTCGGCCAGGGAAGTTGTCAAATACTTTCAATGATTGTAGTATTCTCTGAATTCTACAGAATGCGCTGCAGAGAATCGGTATTCCGAGACAGAGTTTGGTGTACAAATTCATGAAAAAATTGGCGGTTGCTGAGGCCCGACTGCAGCGTGGTAGTCATGTCGGTTATGTCATGCCGAGACTACCACTTGATCACTCTCTCTCATCATCGTCAAGCGACACAATATGTTTGGCAAGCTTGGTGTGCAGTGGCTCAAGCGACGGCGACTCGAAGGCTTACTAGGAATCTAGTGCATCTCGGCATTGATGCCATAATAATCAGCGCCTTTCTCGCTGGCGTGAAGCGGACCACTGGCTTAACGTAAGCTCTCACCGCTTGAGTATGCACTACCTGCTAATACTGAATAGACCCGCCCTTGGCCAAGTTCCCAACAAGGATATCCGGCGTACGTGCCTTCCCGCTCCACTGTCTTCTCTATATTCAAATCAATATTGCAGAGCTGCTAAGATCCTATCTTGAATTTGGTGCGCACTACAGTATGGAGGATAACTAATCGTTAATCCAATTTAAAGGCGAATACGCATTCGATTTCGCAGTGGTGATATTTGGGGTGCGTGTAGCGCAAAGTTACGCTTATGTTGACTGATATTCACCCAAGCGCTCTGCGTCGTTTGAGCGAACGCGTTAACTCTCCTCTGTTTCGTATGTCAGTCACCAACATGCCTTCCCCCAACTCCAGCCTAATAGGAATGTGCTAGACCCTCCTCTCCTCATCTCGGTATCATTTTGTAAAACACGAAAATTCACGACTATTTATCGCAGTTTCCTGGCGTTGAGAAATGAATATATCTTATAATCTTTGAGGTCATGGTCAGATAGCACGCTGGTCGCCCGGCGTGACATTGATATGAGAAAGAGGGACACGCTGTCAAGATGTATTCCAGTGCAACGGGAATGGCCTGAGTGGTCGATGAGAAGTAAACGTCTCCTCTATATTGAGCATGATAGAAATACACATCATCCCAAGAAATTGAAGACGAAAAAGTGAAGGACTATCGAACCAAAAGCGAAATCCGCGAATGCCCTGTACAAGATAAGCACGACGTCAAACGCGAACGTCACTAAACGCACCGCTCCGGAGACACCTCTTTAAACTCGTTCTTATTTTCGGGGTTGACCTGGGCCCGCAAGGACGCAGTCAGGACGAACTGACCCACGGTGCTTGAGAAACTGTGGCCAGCTGAGCGAGATCCACCATGATTGAAACGCGTCGACGTACCCAGCAAGGAAAGCGTTGAAAGGAAAGTTGGTGACGAGGACGCAGTAGACGAACTGCACGACGCCGGTGAGCATGAGGAAGACGAGGAAGGCGTCAATGAAGCGCAGCCGGTCGGAGGTCTGCTCGTTGTACGATGTCCAGAGCGAAAGGACGGGATTACTGGCGGCAGCCTGCGCGGGCTTTGGCGCAGGCTTTGAAGGAGCAGATTTGGGTGCCATTGTGGAAGGCACAGCGATGGATTGAAGCAACTGCCAAATTGGAATGCGCGACGTGTAATGATGATGTCGTTTCCCTTCCCACGCTTATTTATTCTTAGCCTAAGGTTCAGCGCTCCAGGTAAAATTCCAAAGAGTCCGATTAATCCATCGTAACAGTAGAGATACATACACACAACAATCCTAATAACAAAGCGAATAATTCAACGGAGAGCAAAATCTAGCGATACAATGTCTACACGGCGCTTCTAACAGCCATGGACCCAAATGCGATGGAAACGAGTGGACGGGATAACGATGTCCTTAAGGATAAACGCGTCCCAAAGAATGATAGTGAAAAGGAAGGCGGGTGGAGAGTAAAGAGCGAGTGCATAAGTGAGCATGTCCTATGTCATGTTTTGCTGCAGAAAGATGAATAAATGACAGACCGCCACAAGGTAGAAGGACACCTACCAAGTTGTCTCTCATGACTTGTAACAGGAATGCATTCCGAACCCAGCACAGCCAGGTGTAGGCTCAGGCTCCCGGACCTGCGCCATAGTGTCAATGACGCGCAAAAAAGAATAAGAAGCTCGACGTACAGCGACATCTTCATTGACAGTCGCGCCAGGAATGGGCGCAGCGATTGCAGCCTGTAATATGCACACTACATAAACCAGTCAGATCCGCGTCCCTGCAACGAAGTGAAATATCCCTACGCGAAGAAACCACCAGGATGAACAAATTGCACTGCATATTGGAATTGCGAGAGCGGATGAGGTCTTATTGTTGTCGACCAAAGGGGAGAGGGTAGAGCATTAAGTACTCTCATCAGCATGCCCACTCTAAAAGGACTGTCCAAAAATGGGCGAGCGTTTGTGTGGCAGACAGAGGCACGGACGGGACAAGGGACCTTCCATAACAGGAAGAATTGTAGGGTCCTCGAAACCGAGGTTGTAGCGATGGCATACCCCAATTCAGATACAATGCTCCAGGGCGTATACACCCGCGGACGCTATTCAGAGTACCGCCGGGAGAGTTGCTCGTCGCAAGCGACTGACTAACTCTCGAGGCGAACTCTTGTCCCAAAAATGCGCCAGGAAATCCAGAGCATAGATCGGACTGGAACAGCCAAGCCTCAACAAGCCACATGGATGGCTTCGCGCACACCGAAGTGTTGGTACCGCGTTCCTAGCAAACGGACAGAGAACCTGTTCGCATCACGAACATGACAGGAAGAAGAGCATAACTCACGAGCACCCTACTCGGACCTCGACGGCGGGGTGGACAATGCATTGCCCAAATCCGGAACAAGGACCTACAGGCACCCGTCCCTCGCGTAGTGACGCATACCTAAATACGCAGACAGAAACACGCCGGGCGCTCTCAGCGTTCTCATCACCATAAAAATAACTCGAAAGACCCACCTTGAAAGAGAACAAGTCTTGCCTTTCTGCGTGGCGGCGCCACGAAAAATCACTGTTGGCAAGTACAACAATTCATTGTGCCAGGACCGTCACAAGTGAAGCCTTGCATCCGGTTCGGGAGTAATTGTATCCACAAACTTTCCCTTTCATTCAATAATAAACATGCCGCTCCTAATGGATGAATGCGAGTTGACCGAGGAACGAGTGACCGAATGTAAAACATCGAAGCCCAACTTAGATTTCTGTTTCGATGCGCTCCAGGTCAAACAACTAGAGACCGTTAAAACGAAAGGATTGTTTGAGGAACGCCCGCCAATCCGTAGGTGGCGCACGATACGCGGGGACTCCGGTCATTTGTACCGCGAGGCCACAACGAAACTTGCGCTTTGGGTATAGCCGCTAAGTAATCCATGGGTCCTGAGGAACATGCAATACGGGGAACGTCTATAGGGAGGAGTGTCGTAGCCCATTTAGCGAGCATAATGACATGTCCGTAATGGGATACGGACCGTTCCTGTCCGTCGCAGATCGTGGAAGCGGAGGACCAAGTTTCCAACGCTCCTTGCTGGAAATTATTAGCGAGGTGATGATCACCATGAAATATATCACAGAGAGCGATGTTGTGTCCTTCTCTCGCCGGGTGCGTCCGCCTTCTGATGTATTGCCGGGGTTTATGACCTCCGGTTCGCCAAGACGTTCAGAGGATCACAAGTATAAATGTAGTGCCTCCTGGCGACCTTCATGACAATACGCGACAGACAGCGGAAAATTTTGGCAGCCACTGATTGACAGAGACAGATCGGGATACATAAGACGAGTTGGACGTGCTACTCGAATCCATGATAATTCGAAAAATGAACAATACCACTGCCAATCAGTCAAGGAATTAAACACCAGAAAAAAAAACTGCACATACAGCACAGGATACCACATTTTTCACCACGCCGGCCAGGAGGGTCGCTGTTGATCATGGTGGTTATAAACAAACCTTGGTCATCGACAACATCGATCAGATTCAATGGCAAACCTATCCTTGTTGGATCTCGTCGCCCTCTGCGACAATGCCCGGCCTTCGAAGGACTCCAGTCCGCCTTCTCCTTTCGATGAAGAGAAACTGGTTCCCTTTTGTCTCTCCCAAACAGCAGGCAGCCCGGTCCTTGGACTCTTACGCCCAATCATAGTCTCTAAACTCGCTCTGGAGAGCATATATGTATGGGACATACAGGAAACCCGTGTTAGCTTTCATGCCGACATAGATTCGCCGGCGAAGAGGAGTGCGATCATGCGAGAGCTCTGCGAACGGTGGCGCGACGAGGAGCTGTTCCCCGATGTGTGTGGGCCGAGAAAGTGGCGATCCGAGCTATATGCTGTCTGGAAAGATCCCTTTGGCGGGTACGAATATCCGTCTTCAAAGGACGATGATAATTCCAACTTTGCGTTCGAGATGGAGCGATCGGCGTGTGCCCTTTTCGGAGTCATCACGTACGGTGTGCATATGTCGGCATTCGAGCATGATGATAACGGACTGAGGATATGGATTCCTACGAGGGCGCGTACGAAACAAACGTGAGTGCAATACGCGTTCATTTTACCATGTCGTACAAGTAGCTGATCAGAAACCCAGTTGGCCCGGTTTTTTAGATAACAGCGTTGCTGGAGGTATACCAAGTGGTATGACGCCCTTCGAGTCGCTCGTTAAGGAATGCATGGAGGAAGCCAGCATAGAAGAAGACATTGCGCGGAAGCATGTTCGGTCGTCTGGCGCAGTCAGTTACTTCTTCAGGTCGGCGTGTGGTTCTCTGTTAGTTCCCAATCTCATCAAAGTTTCTAGGACTTCTCAAGGATGGCTACAGCCTGAAATTGAGTACGTACGGCCGGGTGCGATTACCAGTCACTTATGTTTGCAGATATGTATATGAGCTGTTGATTCCGCCTAATCATCCAACTCCGGAGGCCTTTGTCCCGAAGCCGTCAGACGGCGAAGTTGAATCTTTCGAGGTAAATGGACATGTTAGTTTGAATTACCGCCGAAGACTGACGTGAATAGCTTATGGATCTTGAGCTTGTTCTGACAAAGTTGCGGCAAGGCCTCTTTAAGCCCAACTGTGCCGTGGGTGAGCACTTACTAGTTTAACTGTATCTCCACCGCCTCATGTTCTTGACAGTCATCATTGAGCTTCTCATTCGCCTCGGATACGTCACCCGGAAAACGAACCAGATTTCTTGAAACTGTTGATCCGCATGCATAATGACTTTGACTATGCGCGATGGCAGTAGGAAAGTTAACAGTGAGCTGTAACGCATTGACTGCAAGTAACGTTCTTCAGTAGGTAAACTTCAAGTTCATGTACATAGATACCTACGGGACATAATACCCTCATTGCGGCGCCGAACTTTCCTTTGAACACGCGCGCGATCATTGTATTCGACATGAGGGTATTTAGCTCCTTCGCCGCTTCCAACCGCACCGGCTTTAAAGCGTATCTGCTCCCGCGAATTACACACATTCCACTTGACATTCTTAAAAGTTATTTAACCTTGACAGGTAGCACGGTTCGACACGTGAAACATAGTACAAGAACCTCCACTGCTCGCTTCCCTTCTTTCCTTTCAACGTCCTTCAGTCATGCCTGGTTTCACTCCGCTGTTTACACTCCAGTTCATAGGCATCGTTTTATGGGATATCGGGCTGTCGCTCTTCAACTTGGTTACCCCAAACCTCAAGAAAGGTAGTGTTGTCCCCAAAGGACATCCCGGCGCTGGCGGTTCTTGGCCAGATTACGTTCCCCCAAAGGAAGGCGACAGCCGCGGCTCTTGTCCGGCGCTGAATGCTTTGGCAAATCATGGTGCGTAGGGTGTCGTGTGTCTTGCCTTGAGTGTGTATTCATCAGATATCGCAGGCGTGTTACCCCATGATGGCAAAAACATCCCGTTTACGATGCTTACCGACACCGTTCGCACTTCGTACAACTTTGCGCCTACGTTCTGCAAGTTTGTTCCAATGTATTGTGCCAACCTGTTGGGGAAGAAGTATAGCACAGGTTCGTAATGTTGACCCGCCTTGCTTATCGACTCCAATAATCGGAATAGATACCGTCGATATAGCCGATCTTGACCTTCACAATGGTATCGAGCACGATGCGTCTTTGTTGAGTAAGTAGCATTTGAAACGCCGATGCTCATCCTAACTGACTATCCGTGTAGGACAGGACGTCTATCACAACAAAGATCAGGGATCTCCACATCTTCCTTTCGTGAAAGCCCTGCTCAGCTCGGCCAGCGGTAAAGCGCCAGATGGCTCTGTTACTCTAACGCCGTACGATGTCGCGCGCTTCGCTGCGAAAAGACGTATGGACGCACAGAAGGAGAACCCTGAGTTCTCTTTGGCGTTCGTGCACAAAATGTTTGGAAGCTCCAAGTAAGCTCAGTGTTCTCGTTCTTTGTAGAAAGTGCTGAATATCTTTGAGTGCGTCGACGCTTCTTACAATTTTGGGTGGGAGAGTCGAGGACCTGGAGCCGTTCTTGGTCGAAGAACGATTACCTGAAGGATGGGAACCCAGGGTCATGTCGAGGATGGGGTTGACTATTCAGACGTTCAATGGGACTGTACTGAAGGTGGAATCCAAGACGAAGAAGATCATAGCAGACGCTGAGCGCTGAGGATGGGTGACCAGAATTTGTGTACACGGTTTTTTGTATCACTTTTAGCTCCTTGAATCGTTGTGTTTCTGTTCGACTCGACTCATGGTGGGTTCGCGTGACAGAGAGTATGCGTGATGTCACTATCAGCTGACCGTAACAAGTTTCCTTTACGACCGCCACGGTAGGCGACGGCGACAGGGTGTAATCATGGACATTATCGACATCACGACCTCGTCGTCTGACGAGGCGGACGACTACCACCCTAGACCGGCGCGCGTGCCACGCAAGGCTCTCAAGAAAGGAAAAGGCAAGGCAAGGGCGCCAACACCAGACAGCGATGTTCTGGTAATCTCGAGCTCGACATCGGGAGCCGACGATGATTGGCGGGAAGGATCTGAACACGCCTCTGCCAGTGGCTCGCACGATGTCATCGACGTGGACAGCGGGAGCAATGAGCCGGACCCCCTCGCTCAGGTCTTGGAAATTGTACCCGACGTCGACCCGGCTTTCGTGGAGGAACTCATTGCCAAAAACCTCCCCACGTATGGCGACAAGGTCGTAGAAACTGTGCTTCATACATTGCTCGAAGATCGTTCCTACCCCAAGAGCGTCAAGAAACGAAAATCTCAACTGGCCGCTGTTGGCGGCAGTGCGCCAAAGAAGGCAAAGGTTGACCACGGCCAAATCGACTATGCCTCTACGAACAGGAAATTTACAGGCGGGGTGTTCTATAATGACCTAGCGGTGGTGCGTCAATCTACCCCAAAACGACATGGTTCAATCTTGACGTCTTGCCAGGATCAATTGACTGTCGACTTTCCCGATATCCCAAAGGCACATCTCCGCAAGCTATTGGCATCGAAGAAAGGCCTTTATGCACCGACGCATATCTTCATTGCTGACCAGAAGACGCGTGGCATTCCCATGGGGTACGTACCCAAGAAGACCGCAGTCCGAACAAAGGGCAAAGGTCGCGCCAGAGAGGACGCGGAGCTCGAGAGGGAGAAGGCGTGGCTAGCGCGACGAGAACAAGCGCCACCACCTGAAGAAGAAGTTGCAGAAGGAGAAGGGATCGAATGCGGCTGTTGCTTCACCGAATACCCATTCGACAAGATGGTCCAATGTCCGGATGCGCATCTATTCTGCTCTGACTGCGTTACTCAGTATGCTGAAACTCAACTGGGATCTCACGACTCTTCTATTCTCTGTATGGATCAGTCTGGCTGTAAACATCCGTTCCCAGACAGCGAACTCCGTCGTCTACTATCACCGAAGCTTTGGGAACTCTATGAGCGCGTCAAGCAGCGGAAGGAGATCGAGGCCGCTGGACTAGAAGGACTCGAGGAATGCCCGTTCTGCGAGTACAAGTGTGTTATCGAAAATCCTGAAGAGAAACTGTTCCGATGCGGCAACGAGGATACGTGTGGCGCAGTATCATGTCGTAACTGCAAGAAACCAGTCAGTTTGTTTTTCAGCCTCGAACGTATGTCTGCTCACCATGTTGCAGGATCATCTACCTAAGAGCTGCAAAGGTAAGCATTGTGTGTCTTTCCAAGGCCTAAAGTTAAAAGTGCGCCTTAGAAATGGAGGAGGACAAGCATTTGGACGGCAGACACCTAATTGAAGAAGCGATGAGTACGATTCCTATGACTTGCTAACGAAACTCGTCTCTTATAATGGTGTTCAACTAGCTGAAGCTCTTATGAGGAAGTGTCCCAAGTGCACCAAAGGTGAACCCCCCATTGTGAATCGTTGTAATGGACTCTTATCTTGTTCTATAGCTTTCATAAAGGACGCAGGTGTATGTGCCTATCCAAAATTGCGTCTCTCGTGCTAACTTGGTCACAGTGCAACAAGATGATTTGTCCAAATTGCACAACAATGTCATGCTACGTCTGTAGACAGGTCATAACTGGATACGAGCACTTCAATGTAGGTATTCTTCGACGATCGTTACTCCTAAAGCTCACTGAGGTTTGCTCTAGCAACAACCACCCGGACACCCAACAACTGCTGCCATGTCGAAGAAATGTTTGCTCTGGGACTCTGTTGATGCTCGCCATGCTGACGAGGTATGACCTGAGATTTCTTCGCCATTACGAAGCTAACAAGTTGTGCAGGTCAAAGCGGCGCAAGAGAAAGCGCTCGCGCAATATCGTGCCGAAAACCCTGATGTCGATGAATCTGCTGTAAAGGTCGACCTCCCTCCACCACCTCCGCCGGCACCTACGAATACTGTCAATCCGTATGCTGCTGCTATCAACGCCCAGCATGCACCTGGATTCGGTCCATTTTACGGTATGCCTCGGATGGGCTTTGCATTTCCTATCCCTGCCGCGCCGATTCCCCAAGTACATGTACCGCGGGCTAGACGTGGAAGACGACGATGATGTTCGAGCCAGTAATCCTATATTCGCATCAGATTTAGCCGCGTTATCATGTACCTTATAATTTGTTATCTTAGAAATGCTCACGTCTTGACATATTATCGCAAGGGAACGAGAACCAGTTTCCTGGCGCGAGCAGCTGAAAGTTAAATTGCCATAACATAGTCACGTGGCAATTACCTTCCTCCGTTCCCCGTCGTCATGTCCGTTCTAGTTGGTCCTATCGCCGGCGGGCTGGTCGCTGGCGGGGTGCGTTCAACTTGTAAACCTGCTTTACTACTGCTGATGGTTATTAGGTCTACTACGGTTTCTCCAATCTAATCCAGTCAAGGTTTGTGTCATGTCAATCACACACATTTCGATTGCTCATGGCTTACTAGGACTGAACAACACCGCAAAGAGTCTGTCCTACTCGCCGTCTTCTATGATGGATTGTAATTGAACTGCGCCGTAGCCTGCATCTCCTCAGCGTCCGTCTAGTGGACGCGCCAACGGTCGTTCCGGCCCCACCTTGCGCTGCGTCCCGGATTGCCCACCAACCTTTCGCCTCGCTGATGCACGAGAAGTGGAATGAACAAGTAGATGCGGCGTATAACTGGGTCAGGACGTCGGATCGGCGCTTGGAGGATTGGGGGCATAGACTTTTGCATGGCGACCAGCGGGATAGTAAGTAGTTTATGGTATGTCGCCTCTGCCGATATTCTGTGTCGAATCACTGATATGTTGCAGGTACAGAGGGACTCGCTGTAGACCTGGCTTCACGACTATGACCCGCACGAAACTCTTGCGCTGCTACCTTTCCAGCGGCCCGACGTCAGATATAGCAAACCAGAGTCTTACTCTTTAGACAGCGCCAGCGCTACTCAGTTCAGTGTCACCTCCCGCCACATCACTCCAATCTTTAAGAGTCCCCAGTTCTTCAAGAAGGCAACGCGACCTTGGCAGTCGGAAAAGTCTTCTGAAGAGGCTCTTCGTGAGGTGCAACTTGCAATGGTTTATTTAGGTGGAGGATGCATTAAGGTCATGTTAAATCAGCCTGGTACAGACTGATTCCTCTCGAGCCGTCATGTATTTGACGACGATAAGCTGATCTACTTGTAGTCAACAACAAGCGGGTCTCCCCCGCTTCTCAACGTTCAACAGTGTACCAGAATCTACGATTTCCGCCAGTGTCTTCTCCCAGAGCAAAGTATGTCAGCCTCGTAGTGCCGACTCCTTTTGAGCGCGTCAGTGGCGGACTGTGGACTGCTTGTGTCGCCATCATCCGCTTTCTATTTGGGTGAGACTTTTCCTCCTCAAAGGGGGCATCATCGTGTAAAGCATCGAGAGCGGCTTACAGGTTCGCTCCTATCGTTCTCCTCGTCCTAATATACGCATCAGCTGCATCCTCGTCGTGTCTGGGTTAAGGACGAAGACATCATTGCCGTTGGAGTCATGCAGGAATACAACGAAGGGGGTAAGCACTCCATTTTCATCGTTGTTGCTAACGCTCATCTCAATGTAGTTTATGTACTCACATCAATCTTAATCGTAAAGATGCTGCCACGATGAACCACCAGATGGGAGGACTAGCTCCTAGGACTCCCATTGTGATTTAGAGCAAGTAACGAGCGGTTCACGTTTGATATCTACACTCGTATATTCTCTTGGCACGCCGTGACAAGCCAATCAGGAAGCGAACTAGCACATTTCTTCGGAACCGGTATGTTACCTCGCCTGTCTTTTGAGGGACGTTGAATCCGATATTCAGATGACTTGAAGACCACTCAGAGTCCCTTCAAAGTGACTCGAAAGGGGGTAGCGGATCCGGAAACGATGAAACGATGAAACTTGGATGAAACGATGTCAAAGTAAGCCAACTACACACAAGGGGGCTTTGGAGGGCAAGTAGCGGATAATAACGGCTGGTCATTATATGACTTTACGAGATACGAATAACGAAATCGTTGACCGAAATCATATTTGTCGATGACAGATTGCGTTGCGTGTATCTCGATGATCACCAAGCGCGAAGACTTTACTCAAGCAGCAACACAAAATCTTCTCATGAGCAGTACGTATCTTTGTCAAGATAGTTTATTGGAGTTCACCCTTATTCAGCTGATACACATCCTGGCAGGACTAGAGTCCATATAAAATAACTGTTCAGAACAATGCAGCCCCATCACACAGACCACCTGCCTCTCTATTCATCGCCATGTCCAACGTCGCTGCTCTTTTTCAACCTCTCAAACTGGGGCCGCTCACGCTCAAGAACCGTATTTTCATGTCGGCATTGACGCGGAATCGGTCCGTCCCGACGAACGTTCCGAACGCGATTAACGCGGAATACTACAAACAACGCGCCCAGGGCGGCGCGGGTTTGATTGTCTCTGAGGGTGTTTTGGTCACTCAACAGGGTTCAGAGTGGCAGAACGCGCCTGGGCTCTGGAACAAGGAGCAGGTCGATGGCTGGAAAAAGGTCACTGACGCGGTTCACGACGCGGGCAGCGTTATCTTCGCTCAACTCTGGCATGGTACGTCCATTCGTGCCCGATTTGTGCTCGTAACTGATCAATGGTTCACAGTGGGACGCGTCAGTCACCCCGATGCGCCGGAGCAAATTGCCGCTGGAGTTCCCGTTTACGCGCCATCTGCGCTCGCTGCGCGTGGAGGCAAGTTTAGGTTCCTTGAGGGAGAGCCTGGTTATGTCACTGTGTGTATCTCTCTCTGAGTACTCGTATATTCGACGTGATCTAACATCCGTCTCTTTCAGCCAACCGCGATCGATGACCCATGGAAGTTGGTAGCGCTCTTCAAGCAGGCTGCCATCAACGCGAAAGAAGCTGGGTTTGATGGTGTCGAGAGTCAGACAGCTTTCTCGCCGTATTCATACCTCCGTACTAATGGTTTGACACAGTTCATGGCGCGAACGGATATCTCGTTCACCAGTTCCTCGATAGCACCTCCAACCACCGTACCGACCAGTGGGGTGGGAGCGTGGAGAACCGTTCTCGTTTCGGCCTGGAGGTGCTCAAAGCTGCTATCGATGTCTGGGGCGCGGACGGGGTGGGCATCAAGTTGAACCCTGCTGGAGGGTACAACGACATGGGGTACGTTCATCACGCGCCGTTAGATGTGTATTCACTGAGTATCTCGTTCAAAAGAATGCCCCTCGAGGAAACCATTGAAACGTTCAAGTATTTCATCGAAGAGGCCGACAAGCTCGGTATGGCATATTTCGCCTTGGTCAGATACGCAGAGATCCTTGACCCAGAATATGACGGTGAGTTCCCCAACTTGCTTGTCTACCTGATCGTATACTGACGCTCCGTTCAGGGAAGAGAAGGGCGACTATCCATGATATCATTCCTACATACGGTCCTTTCGTCAAGAAAGCCTTGGTCCTCGCCAACGCTGGTTTCACCCCCGTCGAGGCGGCAGAGCACATCGAGAGCGGCAAGGTCGCTGGTGCCTTCTTCGGTTTCCCGTGGGTAACACATCCCGATCTCGCTCTGAGGGTTAAGCACAGCAAGGCGCTGGACAACGCCCCCGATTTTCCCCATCTCTTTGGAATGGGAGGTGATCTGGAAAGCCAGAGGAAGGGGTACACGGATTATCCCATTGCTTCATACGCTTGAATAGTATACCAGTGATTCCTGACCACCCTAGTAGATTTGTGGTATATAGATAATGGTGTAGAATGCATAAACAAACCTCTCAAATTAACTCAAGTTCAGTGTTTCGACGTAGAACAGCATCTCTGCGTTTATGTTTCAGTGAGTGTTGATCAACATTCGACATGCCAGTGAGTAGGAAGACAGTCGTTCCTTCTATGCCCCGCCTCGTCATCATTTCCGGCACCTCGGCATTTTGCTCATGACTTTGGCGGTGGCAGTGCTCGCTCCTCCAGGACTCGTACGACAGCATCGAGTTCGTGCCGCTGACACGTTCATATCCTTCGCAATGCTGTCTGATGATGAAAACTCTGCCTAGGACTGTTGTACGCCAATATCGACCTCTTTTCGTGCGTGAATGACACGCGGTGTTGAGCGTAACAATTTTTCAAGTACTCATAATGATACTTACTGCCCACGCGTCACAGGTCTGTTTCTGCGGTGACCCTGCATCGTGAGGTATGTATGTACAGTTTTGCGGTACGTTGGTCTCTTGAGAGCTTAGCCAGGTTTGGAGCTGGACACCGTTGATGCGGGTCAGGAGCTATCATTCTGCGCGGCTTTGTCTGCTGGTACAGATTCCCATGGTGGTCTTGCCATGGTAGTCTGCGCTTGTCAAACTCACCGTCTGTATCCGCGAGTGGTTTATCTGTACTCTCAGTCAGGAAATAGCGAGAAACAAAAACGCATCTAATGTTTATACTGTACGATATAGTAAGACAGCTCTAGATAACGGAGAAAAAGGTAAGGTGCTCTATGTGTATACAATACAATGCATCGCGAAAATTAAACCCTGGCCCAAATGCGACGATCTTTTGAGAATCGCGCTATGAATTTCAATGAGCAACATTGGACGAACATGATGGGACGAGCTCACCGTAGAGAACGAAAAATGCGCCGACTATCATCATGCCCCCGGAGTACAGAGTCAATGCCCACCACTGACGACCTGAGCTGCTCAGAATAACACCAGATATGGAGCCGCCAGCCAATTGGCCTACGGTAACATTCAGTTCGAGTTTATGTAAATCGAACAAGGCATTAACGTACCAGGGGCATTCATCAATATCATGAATCCTGTTATAGTCGACAAGTTATCCAACCCAAACAAGTTCGCGCAGACAACAGGAATGAGACTGATGAACCAACAGCCGACCAGGCCATACAAGACCGAGTACACCATGATCGACGCATAGCTTTTGCAGAACGGCCAGATCACGATTTGGAAAAGGCCGCCAAAGAAGAACGAGGAGAAGAAGACGTTGATGGGGCCAAACGTGTCTGCGAATGTGCCGGCAGATATCTAGACAGATTGTTCAAGCAAAGGGTATTGCATACGTTAGTCAACAAGACGGTGCGCCATAGGCAGCGGAAGAAATGTGGCAATCAGCTTACGCGTCCGATTCCAGCTTCGAGACATGTCAGACAACCAGTAAAACCAGCTAGTAAATGCGACTCACCACAGAAATTCATTACCACAAGTGGTCCTACAACAAGAAGCGAATCCTCGTCCAAGGACGGAACGTATTGCTTCACGTAGGTTGAACTGTAGTAGAAAGGAGACTTGCCATGATATCAGAGAACGATACACAGCTGACTGAAGAACGAATGCCTACCAAATAACCGAACAGGCCAAGAAAAATGGAGGCAGCAAGGCTGTAAAACTGGCCGTTGATACGCTCTGGAAGCCATCGCTGCGGCCTACGAGGCGCGCCCACGGCCTGTGGGCGACGTCTTTCCTTGATCAAAAACAGAGCCACAATCCACACAAATCCGTGCATGGAGCTATAGACCAACATCGCATTTCGGAAGCCAACTTTTGTCAAACTGTGCGAAATGATTAGCAAAGGGATAGACACAAGCCTAAAGAGAGAACTAACAGTTGTCGAACGATCAAGGATCCAATTGCAGCCCCGAATCCCGAGCCGCTGACTGCGATACCGGTCGCGAATCCTCGTCTATGGAGGAACCACTGCGAGGGAATGGACATGTATAACGGCATACCGAGACCTTGTGAGAACCCCAAGAAGAATCCTTGAAAGAGGAAGATGTGGTACAGCTTGGTGGCAAAGGCAGACGCAAGCAGCGATAGGTAGGCCAAAAAGCAACTGAGCGCTATCATTTTCTGGAGACCATATCAGTTTCATTCACTTGTCGTTCATGAAAAGTGCCGGACCTTATAGCCACTGCATGAACGAACCACGATGAGTGATTAAAGACGCTAAAGTTAGAGAAAAGACTTACTATCGGTCGCCGATTCCTCCGGCAAGATAGGATGTTATTCCCATGACCTATAGGTCGTTAGTGGCGGTGACAGCCAAAAAAGACTGAACCTTACAAAGTTCTGTAGGCCGCCTGCAAGACTGATGATACTCAAACTCGTTTCAGGAAACATATGTGAATGGTAGTAGTCTTGTAGAGCTCCCCATACCAGGCCGAAACCCCTGGGCGAAACAATGAACGATGTATGACTCGACTAGAGAGAGACGCTTACATGCATGTGCAGGCGAAGAGGAAGCAGCCGAAGACGATGGACCATGCTCTAAGTCCACCGTCTGGAAATGTCCAGTCAGGCGGCGCGTGGTGATCTTGGTCGGTCGCAGGCCCTTGTTCCTTGTCGTGCGATTTTTCATCGAAGTGGGGGGTCGTGGGGACAGGTGCAAGTAAGGCCTCCGCGGGCACATCTGCCGGATCGCAGATTTGCATTCTCGACATTGTTGTTGGGAGGACGGACATGTTCGTTTTCCATCTGTCGAGAGCTTATAAAGGAAGAAGGCAGGCGAAATGAAGTGAACATACGCTGTATTATGTATGGGGGGAGATTGTTCAGCCAATGGCAATAAGTAGACAAAAGGTCCGTTGCCCGAGGCCAACCAGACACATGTTCAGACTTTGCAAATTCGTCGGACTGAGGAATCCGACTCGTCACTCCGAGGAGGAGATGAGGCCGTCGGCAACGAGTTGACAATGACATGGGAGGATACGTCGCAGTGCTCAGTCTCGTCGTCGCGCTACAGTACGTGTTCTTGAAATTGAAGAGCTGTAGAGTCGAAAATAGTTCGCATTTCCGGCAGCCACGAAGGACCGAGTCGTGGAACGCCCTGCTGCGACAGAACAATCATTGCATTCCAGACGTATTCCAATTTCCGAGGAGGGTCCAGTGAGTAAGAAAAGAGCTGTCATTCGTAAAACCTTGTATTAGTGATGGTCATCAGGCCTTCAGGTCTTAATGGTGCATTGCCAAGTCAAGAACGTTCGTTCAACTTCAGGTTCGGAGTTCGCTCCGACAACCGAAGTATTTCCTTTCTCAGTCCTTTTCACTACTTATCATTAACCGACGGTACAGGGATTTCTGCGGCTTGCCACCATGAGGTTTATTGACACATTTCAGACAAGATGGCCGACAATGGGCGTCGTTACTTGACCGATGAAGAAATCGTCGAGGCCGCCGCAAAGATGCGCGTTGCAGACCCCAACGTCGACAACGGCGCGTTCAGCTCCCAAAAGCGCGCTGAAATGGTCACCCTTGTTCGCATTATGGGCGCCACCAAGCTCCAATCCAAGTCGGCCACGGACGCTGAGGTCGAGCGCCGACTTCGCCTTGCACTCTGGGACTCGCAGCGCCTGGAAAATTACTTCCCGGGCAAGGCATTTTCTAAATCGCCCAAGTTGGATCCTTCAAAATTCCCCGCTTGGCCGGATTGGAAGAAGCCCCATCCAGAACTAAGGTCCGATCGGATTGGCGCTGTTCGTATGGATGGGTTCAAAGACGCGGCGCGAATGGACACTTATGTTTTCCGCCATTTCACCGCGTCAGCTTTTACTCAAATGGAAAACATGCAAGGCGTTCCTATGAACGCCCCGGACAGTATCCAAGGGTCGTGGATCGGCGTGAAAGCAAAGATGTTGAGCGCTGCCTTGGATATTACTCGAGAGGGTATGCCGCCGTGTTCAAGTGTAACGATATATGGTTTTCTCATTGATTCGAGCAGGAGGCGCCGCAACGCCCTTCGTGACTTTCTTTGCAAACGACTCTCAAGGGAACAACGAATCTATGTTCATAATGGAAATCCTCGATGTCAGACAAGTAGCTTGGCCGGAGCCTACCAAGAAGGTATCCGTAGTACTTTCTAAACAAATTCGCTTGCTGAGATTGTTTTCAGGCATGGGAGCAAATCAGGACTTGTCAAGAGACGAAGTTCGGTCACTCCGCTACTGGTCTGTAACTTGGTTGTGGCGTTGCCCTTCTGACCCATTGATCGAGCAGGTCCCATTGTTCCGATGTTGCAAACTCCCAAGATGCCTCTTATTCTTGTCAGGTATACATACATGAATGGCCGTCCAGAGGTGAATGTTCTACCGACGCCTTCGGATGCCGCTAAACTATTGTTAGGGAGGATCCCAGTTCACACTCCATCTACAAAGCCGTCTGGCTGAAACGATGCCAGGTGCATCTCCGCGTAAAGTTCTGGAACAACTGCAAGAGCATCTCGGTAGCGGGATAGAAACCCCTGATGCACACTTGCGAACGTTTGCGCGCCTACTTTCGTACAACTCCAGTCTCCTCGATCCTACTTTCGTTGATGAGCTGCAGTCGCATTGGAATGGTATTTCTCACGACGTCATTAAAGAGACTAGGATCAGTTTCTTTGTCCCCTGCCTAAGGTTGCGATGGAGGTACGTCTGTCTGTAGCGATGTTTGAAGAAACTGGACTGAATACTTTCAGGGCGTTGGAAGAGATTGAGAGTGGCATTCCTCTCAAGCCTCCCCAGACAACCTGCAACGCATGCGGAAAGCCTGCTGAGAGACTGATCTGCAACTCGTACGCTTTCGGCATTGTGTTCGCGACATAGAAGCTGATGTGCTGATTCATAGGTGCAAGTTCGTGGTAGGTGTTTTATTTCCTTTGCTGTTTTCCATCACCTCCATCCTCCTGTCACTTAGTTTTATTGCGGTACGGATTGCAACAAGAGTGATTGGCCAAATCATAAGGTCGGGCGATCTGTTCTCACCGCCGTCTTCGTGTGTCCTCATCACCCCGTACAGGCCGAGTGTAAGCTCTCTAAGCGGTTGCTCACCGATCCCGCCAGCTTCCCACAAAACAAACTTTACATCTCCGCGCGGACCTACGTGGATTTCGTTCCTGAAAGCGGCTACGCTATCGAGCAAGAAGCCATCAAGTACAGCGGCTCATGCAGCATCAACGATTGCCCACACAACGAGTATGGCAATGAGCGCTTCCTCGTCTCGACACAGATGCCCGCAACGTACAGTCACAACGGACAATATCAAGGGCAGACCGTGTTTCTGTGGGATCGCCGACGCAGTATACTTCTGAGGACATCCCCCGGAGATCCGCCGATGGCCAGGGAGAGAGGAATGCCCTTCGAAATCCCATTTCATCCGCAGGGCTACGCGAACTACGTCAAGGCGGTGAGACAGAAGGGACGGCAGAGGCAGTTCATTCATCTATGGGCGAAGCGAGTTGGAGATTGTATTGAACTTGAGTGAGGCGTTCCTTCCTTAGGCTTGCTAGCAACTGACATCTCATAATAGTCTGGATGATATTCCTGACCAAGGCTCCATTACGTGGTCTTGAGATACCATCATGACTATAGTTCCTGTACGATGTAATACGTGAGCGTGTACTCACATCAATTTAGGACAGATGCTAGCTCTGCCGACATCCACGCGCTTCATGTTCATGTTCGCTGTCGAATTCCAGCGTTTTCCGAATCAAGTACAGTAGGTCTGGCATGCGACTCATTCCCCACAGACAGGCGCATCAAAATAGACGGCGATCTGGGCTTAAGCCTTAACGTCGCTACAAGTGCTCTCCATAGAACGCGTTTTGATTTCTGACTGTCCATATATAGAAGTTCCTTTAATACCGTGTGTTCTTGGACCCACAACCGCGATTGGCACGGAGGACCTATGGCTTTCGCCGTGGACCCACAGACATCATTTTACTTGCGGAAAGCGCTGGTAATGACCTTGTCCAAGTAAGCCTTGACGGCGGCATCAATTCCATATTACTTTCGTAACATCCTTACAAACTCGCCTCCAGATCTCCCGACGCCCAAAAGGTGTTCGACGTTGGGAACACTTTAAGTTGTGAGACCTTGTCGCTTCGGGGGTGGCGAATCACCCCTCAGTGACGTTTCGAAAGGTCAGCATGTTCCAACTGATCTGAGTTCACCGAGAAATATTGCCCGTCGCGCTGATTTTCCTTTGGACTCACAGTGACGAACCTTAGCTATTGAGTTGGCGGAGAAATATTGCCCGCCGTTGTGAGCGCTGATTTTCTTTTGGACTTACAGTGACGAACCTTAGCTGTTGAGTTAGCGCAGGCGGAATCAACCTTGTAACATTGTAACATGAAGAGGGCCCTTGAGAGTACTTAAGACCCGCGGACGGTTGTCTTTCCCTATTCACGCCTTATTCACTCCACAAAAATGCAGCTGCAAATCCTCCGAGTGACTCTTTTCCTCGTTGCTTGTACGCTGTCGTCTTGCACTGCTGTTTTTTTTGCTGACGGAGATTTGATGCTGTATGTAGTGACAATGGTTCTACTTACAGAGGCCGTACCTGTTGCTGAAGATGCTGCCAACTCGGACGCGCCCATTGTAAGCACGGTTAACGTCGGGAGCATTGTACTGACTAACTTTCTTAGCTCGACATCGGTTGTATCAGTACGAGCCCCTCCTCCTGTTATTGATACTACATACCCATTGGACTCGTAAGATTCAAATGTCTGCCTGCGGCACGTTACCAGTTTTAGTTCGTGCTAACAACATGCTCCTAGGAAGACCGCGCTCTCCGAGTCTTGGCATTTACCACGTCGTCGAATACCACACTCTCCTATTAACAAACGAAATGCTTCATTTGTCTTCTACCAGTTTGTTATGGCCTGCTCCTCTTCCGCGCGTTTTCGTGACTCGCAGATAAGACTATCAGGCTTGAGGGTAACTCCCGACTGTGCGTATACGGGACTTCAAGAGCGCACTACGCCTCCAGTCAAGTGTTGAACCCAAGCCGCCACTTCCATATCTCTGTTTTGACAACCAACAGTCACGGAGCACTTGTCGCCCTACTCTTACTCAGTAAGACAGTAGTAAGACTGTTCGATAACTTATCAAGCACCTAGTAAGCAGAAGGGAAAACACACATGCACGTGTCCGTGCCAAACCAACGCTGGGGACGACATTTCCCATACAATTTGCTCACCGATTGCGCGACCGCTTCCCAAACTCACGCCCATATCTAGAGCTTCACTTGTACTCGGAACTTCGCGGTGCCAGTACGACCCTGAGAGGTGATTGCCTCTCTGGGCGTTATCGTTGCGCACCCTGACGACATTTTGGCGCATTCCAAGATGCTTCTAGCTCTTGGTGCGGAATACTCTGCGTCTTGGGCATAGGTAAGTGTATGACGGTTGGGAGCTCAGCTCAAAATCGACGGCGATCTGGGCTTAAGCCTTAACGTCGCTACAAGTGCTCTCCATAGAACGCTTTTTGATTTCTGACTGTCCATATATAGAAGTTCCTTTAATACCGTGTGTTCTTGGACCCGCAACTGCGATTGACACGGAGGACCTATGGCTTTCGCCGTGGACCCACAGACTTGCGGAAATCGCTGGTAATGACCTTGTCCAAGTAAGTGACGGCGGCATCAATTCCATATTACTTTCGTAACATGCTTACAAACTCGCCTCCAGTCTCCCGACGCCCAAAAAGTGTTCGACGTTGGCTTTAAGTTGTGAGACCTTGTCGCTTCGTGGTGAATCACCCCTCAGTTACGTTTCAGCGTGTTCCAACTGATCTGAGTTCACCGAGAAATATTGCGCATCGTTGCGTGGCGCTGATTTTCCTTTTAGACTCACAGTGACGAACCTTAGCCATTGAGTTGGTGGAGAAATATTGCCCGTCGTTGTCAGGCGCTGATTTTCTTTTGGTGTTTCAGTGACGAACCTTAGCTATTGAGTTGGCGGAGAAATATTGCCCGCCGTTGTGAGCGCTGATTTTCTTTTGGACTTTCAGTGACGAACCTTAGCTGTTGAGTTAGCGCAGGCGGAATCAACCTTGTAACATTGTAACATGAAGGGGCCCTTGAGAGTACTTAAGACCCGCGGACGGTTGTCTTTCCATATTCACGCCTTACTCGCTCCACAAAAATGCAGCTGCAAATCCTCCGAGTGACTCTTTTCCTCGTTGCTTGTACGCTGTCGTCTTGCACTGCTGTTTTTTTTTTTGCTGACGGAGATTTGATGCTGTAGTGACAGTGGTTCTACTTACAGAGGCTGCACCTGTTGCTGAAGATGCTGCCAACTCGGATGCGCCCATTGTAAGCACGGTTAACATCGGGAGCATTGTACTGACTAGCTTTCTTAGCTCTCAGACCGTGATTGTCATCGGTTCGGCACGAACTCCTGTTTTTGATACTACATACGCATTGGACTCGTAAGATTCAAATGTGCGCCTGGTCCACGTTACCAGTTTTAGTTCGTACTAACATGCGCTCTTAGTAAGATCGCGCTCTCCGGGTCTTGGTATCTACTACTACCACGGCGTCGAATACCACACTCTAATGCTTCATTCGTCTTCTACCAGTTTGTTATGTCGCGCTTCTCTTCCGCGCGTTCTCGTGACTCGCAGATAAGACTATCAGCCTTGAGTGTGCCGTCAGACCCATCCCGATTCCCGACTGTGCGTATACGGGACTGCAAGAGCGCACTACGCCTCCAGTCAAGTGTTGAACCCAAGCCGCCCCTTCCATATCTCTGTTTTGACAACCAACAGTCACGGGGCACTTGGCACCATACTCTTGCTCAGCGATAACTTATCAAACACCTAGGCAGAAGGGAAAAACACATATGCACGTGTCCGCGCCAAACCAACGCTGGGGACCACATTTCCCATACAGGGCAGTAATTTGCTCACCGATTGCGCGACCGCTTCCCAAACTCACGCCCATATCTAGAGCTTCACTTGTACTCGGAACTTCGCGGTGCCAGTACGACCCTGAGAGGTGATTGCCTCTCTGGGCGTTATCGTTCCGCACCCTGACGACATTTTGGCGCGCATTCCAAGATGCTTTTTGCTTTTGGTGTGGAATACTCTGCGCCTTTGTGGCATAGGTAAGTGTAAGTGTATGACGGTTGGGAGCTCAGCTAGATGTCGACACGTTACCCTTCTCTCCAAGAGCTTGTGGCTCCAGGTGGGTCTGCGCCATTCAGTTCGCATGTCAAGTTGATGTTCTATGATGGCTGATGTCCCCGCTCCTTCTCGCCAACAACCATCTTGATGCCGACAGTCTATTTGCTGCTCCTTGTTCCCAATGTGGACGCTGCTTTCCAGCCTCACCCTGAATACAAGCGTTCGTCCAAATCTGGAAGCTAGCTTGTACGCATTGAAAAAAAAGACTTGGATGTTATATAACAAGTCAATGGCCGCGGGGTACTCAGGCTGTTGTTTCAGAGAACAAGACTTCGCGTCTATTTCGCCCTATCCCCACACTCCGCGCGCCTATTTTCCCGCCGCACGCGCATCGCGTTTGAAATGCGGTTGAGTGCTTTGTTTGTTGTGCTTGCTTCGCGTGTGTGATATTCCTCCGTCCTTTGTTTTCGTGGTTACTGAACTTGGTCTTTTGCAAATATATAGTGACGCTTAGTCGCGTAGCACGAGCTGCTCCTGTAGCCGTTCCCGTGGAGGATGTAGTTGTAAGTGTCCCAGTTCGCACTTCCCGCGTAAACGCTTATGTTCCCATTCCAGGCCCGGACAGGCTGCAGTGGAACCGGTGTATCAAGTTGTTACAGAGATGTGGAAACAGAGGAGCGATGTACGTCGCCTCGCTTTACGTGTATCTTCCTTGGTGCTGATCCTCTTCTCGCTCTCCTCAGAATCCTCCCATACTCTCCTTGTCATTTTCGACATACCCACCCTTTCCACGCCATATTCATACCCTATCCCTGCGCATCCCATCTCCCATGCCATCATACTATTTGCTACCCACCAAGTAGCCCTGTTAACATTATTGCACTATTTGATCCCGGCTACTTAAAAACGCCAGGACGTTGTATCTGTACCCTCTTCTTCGTATTCAACTTGTTGTCCTTCGTTCTATCGTTGTCTGTATCCTGTATCCTATGCATTAGACTCTTACTTGCCGGCGCGAGCGCTCTTGACAGCCGGTGTAACAGTCGTTAGTTAACACGGCATCGTGTAGTTGAACTCGTTCTGCCCATTTTTCTCAACCAAGCGCTGTTCGTGAACCAATGGTACATTTGTGAGTTACATACAACAGTTATGCTTTAGCTTGGATGTCCGGTTACTGCTTGCGCACACTAGCTCCCAACTCATACAAATACGCTCCCATTAGTTTGGACTAGACAATCGTCAATCGCTGTGGCGGAGCACGAAAAATCAAAGCTCACCCCTTCAATAAAGTTGAACCTATCGAGTTTCTCGTTCGTTGAGCTATAAACAGCATCCCATCAATTCCGCACACACTCATTGAAAGAGCCAAAAACGTACTGAGCACCATCATCGCCTCTGCCCATCGGCAAGAGTAAAACATTCCCACCCGTAGCTTCAGCAAAAGTCAATGCCACCGGGATGGACCCGCCGTCGCGGGCCATGTCAGGCTCTACCCCGTAGACCTGGCGCATAGCCTCTTTCGCCGCCTCATAGTTCCAGTGGTATATGTCCGCAGCCCAAGGCTTTCCGCCGGGCATGTTCTCGATGGACATTGCGTTCTTGCTGCCCGACTTGGCGAACTCGGATTCGAGGTACGATGTGACGAGGGGCCGGACGTTGTCTGGGGTCTGTGGAGGGACCAGTCTACGGAAAGGTTCAGAATCATTACTTGGTACATCGAACATGCTACCGGACATACCTGAGACTGAACGAGCCAGTGACCTTGGCGGGGATAACAGTCTTCGCTACAGCACCGCCTTCAATACAGTGGAGTGACAAAGCCGGACAGCGCATGCGGCCCATGAGGACATCGACTTTGTTTGGAGAGAGGGTAATCTTAGCACCGACAGCGGTCTCGATGTCTTCAATGCCGTAGTCGATGCGCTCATAGAACGCTTGTTCGTCGGCAGGAGGGCTGGGCACCATGTCCTCTATTCCGGGGATGAGGATGTTTCCTTTAGCGTCGACGAGTTTCGACATGAGCATGACGAGGTCTGTCATGGGCTCGTGGATGGTGCGGCCGTACATGCCAGAGTGGAGATCCCAGGCGGGTCCGGATACGGTGACTTTGAAGTAAGAGATCCCGCGTAAGCCGTAGGTGAGGACGGGGGTGCGAGTGTTGAGCCAGTAGTTGTCGGACTGATTAGCGGATGGTCATCAACGGAATAAACGCGAAAGAGACGTGTCAGACTGACAATGCAGACACAGTCGACATCTTCGAACCAGCCACCCTTCTTGACTTCCCTCTCGACCAGTTCCTCGAGTCCGTCACTGCCGCTTTCCTCCATACCTTCAAAACAAAACTTGATGTTAACCGGCAGCTCTTTATTATTCTCCGAATGCCATTGCAAGACATTGAGCCAACCGAGAAGAGGACCTTTGTCATCTGTAGATCCGCGGCCAAACAGTTGTCCATTAGGACTAACAGTCAATTTGAAAGGTTCTGTGGCCCAGCCATCGGAGAGATGAGCCTGGACGGAAGTAATTCGTATCAAGAGACGTCAAACAGGCAGTGGATACACACGGGCTGCACGTCAAAGTGAGCGTAGATTAAAACGGTCTTCTTGTTGATATCGTTACCGATCTTGCCCAGGACAGCTGGTGGCAGCGGGAGCTCTTGCCCACTCATGATATGCTTTCCGAGATCTACGAGCTTCGTCTCGACACCGTACGATTTGAGCTGAGCGTCTAGCCAGTGAGCCATCCTGAAGACATCATCGCGATGCTTAACATCGGCGCTAACACTGTTGTCCTCGTCTTCAGTGACTGATTGCGGACAGCGATGAGGACGAACCTTGGTATCGCTACTGCTTCGGCCAAACGTTGGATGAACGACTCTGCATTGTCGTCGATGAACTTGAGGAATTCTGGAGGGGCAGGCATGATGGACGGGGGATATTCGCCATTGGGTCCAATGTTAACCTTAAAGAAAGAAATTGCAATGTCACACGGGCGGCCTGAGATGGCCTTTGGTGAGCCACACGACGTCGACTTAATGACAAGAGGACCTGAAAATGGTGAGATACTGTGTCCGCTCGGCGCGGTCTGTCTTCCTTCATCTCATTGAGTCTGAGTAAGTCGGCCGTCACCTCGTCCATCTCGTAAAAATTTGATTGGTCGGGCTTCTGATTCACAGATTGCTTCGTATACAACACTAACCAATCTAAGGAGTAGAATATTGGGCCTTCATCGACATCAACCTGTCTTTGAAAAGTGAGTTCGTGGAGTCGGTAGTGATTTACAGGATGTGGGTCCGGGCGGAAAGTAACGACAGACGTGAATTATCATGTCGTTGGTAGAACCGAAGACGCCATGGCCAGAAAGCAGCGAAGCAGAAGAGAAGAGCAGCTTCCTCGTCCCTGACGTCGGTGACGCGTGGGATCATAATTGAATGTCCGTCGTCCGAATTAGGGCACAGAACGGGGTAACCTTTCGATCGTCGATCGATCCTAATTTTGGATCGCATGGACTTGGCATGGACTAACACCGACATCGTACTACTAGCGATAAGCAGCAGCGGTCGATGGCAGTGGCCGTTATGGTCCGTTTTATAGGTCCAGCGGCACGTTTTTGCACGACATAACACTGCTATTTCTCTTTAGTTGATCATCTCTTGAAACTAAGTTTGAACTGTGAAAGCAGCGCGCCACATTGGATTGAATAAAAGCAAAATTTCATTACCTTTCATTGATGATTCCAGTGCCTGTTGTTTACCTGCTCCACATGGAGGCTTGAGCTTCCCAAGTTACTTGACTCGACCTTGCCTTGATACGCCAGACGTTGAACGTTGAGTGATGGTTGATATGGTTCCTGACACCGGGTAGTAGGTCAGGACGGAGACGGAGAACGGAAGCAAAATTAAACTTGTTCACGACGGCTTGTTGCACCGTGTTATCAGCGTGTAAAGCAGCCGCTAGTCCATCGGTAGGTTGTTGTGCAGTCCTACTCATGGACGGATTAGCTGGATCTCCGCTCTGTATCGCTGTTTATCGGCTACTATGTGGTTATCGGCTTCAAGTTGAGGTTGATCGGGAGCCGCCACGAAGCCTGAAGTGAGCCACGGATGGATGACGCGTAAAGTGACGATTATGCGGCGGATCCATTAAAATTCGAAAATTTCGCACGGTTATCTCGTTCCCTCCTGCCACCATGTCTGCTGAAGACCTGCCACCGCCCCGCCCTTTCTTTATCGCAGGCGATAGAGGCAGTTTTTCCAGCATTGAGAGCGGCTCTGACTCGGATTCACCTGTTCCTTCACAGCGACGAGCTACGCGACGGGCGAGGCGTGCATCTGCAGACTGGAATCCCTCGTCCTTGTATTCCGATATTCCACCCACCCCCACCTCGGCGACTCCCTTGAATCTCCTTCCGCGTCCCCCACCATCTTCCTTTATCTTTCCTTTCCAGAGTCACCCCGGAAATCCTGATCCGGGAACGGCTGTTCCTGGCCATTCCCGGCGGAGTTCTGTCGACAGTCTGCAGAGCCCGTATCAAACATTCAGTCAGTCTAGCCATCCTGAACCTCAGTCACAGCCTCCTTCTGTTGACGCTCATTATCCCACTGTGACTCGCAATCATGGAGCCATTCCCAGGGTGTCCTCTACCTCCACCTTCCGTGCCCCATTTCTATCGCCTGCTTCTCGGCCCTCGTCCAGTCTTTGGAGCCCTCCATCCTATCCCTTCCTCAGTGGCGCTGGTCCAGACTCACCGTCGGGTTCATCAACAGCGCTCGCCCTCAGCCTTGCCAAAAGCAAACCGCCAGGTCCAAGTACTAAGATTCCCGGCAAACTCACCAAAGAAGATAAGCCATGGATGGTCAAAAAGGCCGGGAAAGAGCGTGCCGCCTGGTGGATCACCGTCTTGTGCTTCTTCCTCGGTGTTGGGGGAGCTGCTGTCCTGGTCTGGCAGGGCATTGCTGATGTCGAGTTGCTGAGCGACAGCGATCTTTGTTCAGTTCTTGACGAAGATTGGAGCAATGGCATATCGGACGATAATTGGGCCCGAGACGTACAGCTTGGAGGCTTTGGGTATGCTTTAATCCTACCCCGACGTACCCACGCTCACCTTTTATCCCCAGTAACGGCGAGTTCCAGATCTGCACAGCCGACTCCAAGAACTCGTACATTAACAACAACCAGCTTTACATCATGCCGACTCTCACCTCTGACGATATTGGTCAAGATTCGGTCTTGGACGGCTATACGTACAAAGTCGACTCTTGCAGCACCAACAACGCGTCGGCCTGTACAGCCAAGTCATCCAAGAGCGGGCACACCGTTATCAACCCCGTCATGAGCGCCCGCCTCTCCACGAAAGGCAAACACACAATAAAATTCGGGAAGGTCGAAGTCAAAGCAAAGCTTCCCCGCGGTGATTGGCTCTGGCCGGCTATCTGGATGCTTCCTCAAGATGATTCCGTCTACGGCAGGTGGCCGATAGGAGGCGAGATAGATATCATGGAGGCGCGAGGCAACGGTCCCGATTACGGTGCTCAAGGCTACAACTTCGTTCGAGCTTCGCTGAATTACGGACCCATGGCTAGTCTCATCACCAAAATCTATGGATGGTGGCAGGTGAAGCGTGGTGGCTATAACGAAGGCTTCCATACGTACACTCTAGAGTGGAGCAAGGATTGGATGAGGATATACGTCGACAGCCGTCTGCACGCTATGATTGACCTTGACGTGAAGAAGGAGAAGCAGAGCTTTTTCGAACGAGGCAATTACCCGGAGACAGCGCAGAATGGGAGTACGGAAGTGGTGGTGCCCAATCCTTGGCAGTCCGGGAGCTGGATGGCCCCGTACGATCAGGACTTTTACCTGATCATTAATCTAGCGGCGGGTGGGACGAGTGGCTGGTTCCCCGATGGCGTAGGAGACAAGCCGTGGCACGATGGCTCATCGTCCGCTATGTACGATTTTGCGAACAAGCAGGATACGTGGAGCGCGACATGGCCAACGAATCCGGATGACAGAGCTTTCCGAATGTGAGTTCGAGCTTGTTCGATTTGCGTCGCGTACTGATGCATTCACTCAGCGACTCCGTCAAGATGTGGAAGCTAAAAGATGGATCGTGTTAAGATTATCACTCTCGCTAACGTTTGTTGTTGTTTTTGCTTTCTGGTATACCCGATGTGCTCCGTTTCATATCCACACCCCCATTTTAAAACTTTGGACTGACTCATTGAACATTTTTATATAAGTACTTTTCGTAGCTACGTGTAACTGAATTTATAGATGCTCCTCATACATGTATTCAAGGTATACATTTTACTATATAACATTGACAACTTCATCCGAAAACATAGAATTTCTTCTGTTCGAACTATTGTGTTCGTCCTAGAACCAGGAAGGGCATGTGATTGCCACCTTGTAACAGTCAAGTCTGCATGCCCAGGGAAACTCCAGGCGGTGCGCCGTTGGACCCTCAAATTCGCCTCCTTGGACGATACGGCTCTGGGCAAAAATCAACAAAGAAGTCACGCCACGTGTTTACGTGTCACGCCCTTCTTCAATTAACCGCTCATTTCGCCTCCGCGGGGTCATACAAACGGCGATTGAAAGCAGCCTATAGCCCTAGTCAAACAAAATTAAACCGCTGGACACAATATGGGAAGGGTTTCCCACTGACTGTACATCAGCCGTCGCAGCTACCCCGAGGCATCATGTACAAGAATGTGAGCCTCCTCGAGGAGTCTTTTCTGGGTTGCGATGCGACGATCTACTCGGCCCGTGGTCGGACGAGTGATGGGCATGGCTAAAGTGTGGGCCGTTACTTTCGTACTGAGTCTAGTCTCGCGGCGAGAATGCTATTGAAATGGACGTCGAATAGAGCAAAGTGACGCGTGATCGTAATCGTGATCGCGCCTACGCACAGCGTACAAGCGGCAGCCAACATTCGATGAGTTGTCCTGTTGATACGTCAACGATCAATATCACTATCGCCAGCAAAGAGTGAGGCCGAGAAAACGGGCTGTACAAGGTGGTGGGAGTTCCGTTTGAACTTTAGATTCCAATCTTGGTGCCTGCACCGCACGAATCAGAAAGACGGCATACGTGTACAGCGAATACATTGCGCGTTCCAGTCTACCAATCGACTCTTCCGTACGGTTCCTCCAGAACCGGAGGACACGCAACCTTCATCGTTAGGACCTCTTTCTTCACGTCGTCGCTCAAGCCCTCGAATGGGAATCCCCTACCTACAGAAACTTCATCGAAACGTCTCTCACGCAGCATTTCCACCACATCCCCTTCATCGACCGCATGATTCCACACCAAGTGGAGTGACTTCAGATTGGGAAGAAATGCCGCATCCCTCATATGAAGGATGAATGCTGGAGAAAGGGAGTAATTCGGGGCGATAGTCTCGAACTTGGGTTCCTGGATAATGAGGACGTGCAGTGTTCCATGTAGCGGCTGTAACAACTCGAGCAGGCCGGCGGTACGGATGGGAATGCCTACCAGACGCAGCGTCTCGAGGGAAGAGCCTTCTACGAAACGAATGAGTCCCTGCCCGGGATTGAAGTGATACTGAACATCAGGGTACATGTAGACGAAGCTCAGCTCCTTCAAGGTCGGGATGGTGCATATGGTGCGGTTGAACGATTCAAGAAGATGCCCCTGTATGATGTAGTACATGTAAAGTGTGAAGGAGGTGAGGTGATTCAACCCGTGAAGTGTGCGCTGCAGCCTACTGGATTCGCCATGTCGGTCGCCAATGATGCAGATCGCTTCAATGTTGGGGAAGGTCGAGGCAAGTTCATTAAAAAGACACCCCATGTATTGTCGCACCCGACGCGTCCACAAGCTCCTAGACCCAGAAACGCTGCTTGAGACGTCGATCGGTACTTGCATGTGGATTCGTCGTATGTTGGGAGCATCTGATAGGACGGCATCAAGAATGGAAGACCCAGACCACTTCCACGCATAAAGGCCTATATTCTTCAATACCGGCAGTGCGGTGTCCTGTAGCAAAGAAAGAATGAGCTCGTCGGGATATCCGCCTTCACCGCCCACACCGCCATGAAACTCAATGTCTCTACAGCGATGGAGTTCAGATCTGATGAGCGGAAAGCTCGCCGACAGAGTCACTGGCTGAAATCGGTCTGGTTGCGGCCGCCTAGGAAAGACAAGCGCCATGGAGGACACAGAAAAGATGACAGTAATCTCCACCGCAGCAGAAAGCCGAAGATAGTGGGCGGTAATATCGCTCTCGATGCGACGGACGTACCACCGGGAGCGGCCGTGAGTTATCTGCAGCGATACGGGGAGTACAATGTCAGACCATAGTTTGGGGTTGGCATGCGCGACCTTGCGCAGGAAAGAGGAGATGTGGGTCAAGTTGAGAGGAAATGCAAGAAACGGAGATCGGCGATGATAGTTGAGACAATGTTCAAAGACTTCGTCCCAGATATCGGTTGGGATGGTAGATGGAATCATTGTTATGTCGAGGTGGATGTCTCGGAACCTTCGGAGTTTCAAGTTGCTGCCGGTGATTGCCGCTCTGGCTTGTCATTCAAGCTTTCAAAGTGTGGCGTACTATGGCAAAGCACAGAAAGGGCATATCGATTTCGTGATACACTGACTGCTAAGAGAGAGACTTGAACAGTTCTCGTATATCCGCCTGGAGAGCTGCGCCGTAACGAAGTGACGGGTAGCATGCTTGAAGACTCCACAACCTACGGTACGAAAGCGGCTCGTCTCGCGTCGCATGTGCTTATGATACTAAGGCCGTGTTAAGATCTCGTCAGCGTTTGGCGCTTGACCAACAGTCCGGGGTGCAAGGATAGAAGGACTTCGAAGTCCAGATTCCCTCGACCTTTCCGTTCGTTTCTCATTGGCTGCTCCAACTTCCCTTTTTTGGTTTCTCCCGAGTCCCAAGGTTTCTCCATTCTTTCCTTTTGCCTGTTGGCCCGAATCCTATTCATAGCTGACAATCGCACCCTCATCTTGCCCTCCGTACCCTTCCTCTGGGTCTTCCCAAACGACATCATCGCCTCTTTCAGACCGACCTCTACGCTCGATTCAGGAAGCTGACTCTCAATGGACGTAGCTCGATTCAGTAGCTGACTCTCAATGGACGTACGCTCGATTCAGTAGCCGACTCTCAATGGACGAACGCAGTGTTATAAAGATTGAAAGCGACTTTGTACATTTGGGAATTATGATTAGGAGGCTAAGAGGGTGTGTGTGTGTGTGTGCTAAAGGATACAACATTTGGAGTTTCAGTCTTCTAAATATTAAATCATAACGAGATCAGAGCGGCGCAAAGGAGATTCTACGATACATAGCAAAAAACAAAAAAACTTGAATTATTGGGTGCTCGACGAATTATCTGCAACAAGATTCAGGAGGGTTTCCTTGCTGTATAGAAAATACACTCACTGTAGACATGATGGTACTGATCAGGCATGAACATACTATGAAGGTGGTCTTGGTTCGGCTGCGGAACTGGGGGCTGAGCGGGAGGATATGCATTGCCTCCAGCCAAAGGCGGATACGAGGAATAGTCATTCCAGTACTGCGGGTACCGGGGATGATGCTCGGAGCCATGAGTACTATGTCGACGGTCTAGATTCAGCCCGGTACTATATACCTGCGGCAGGCCAGACGTCGATACCGGGTAGTTGCTTTGATTCTCCCCTTGCCACTGGCGATCGTAGGAGGGGAAATACGTCGCTGGCGACTGTGAGGACCCTGCAGCGCTGTACTGTATGTCAACAGCACCAGTGGGCGTAAATACAGATGCATGGGCACCGGACGGTGTATAATTGCTTGTTCGCATCGGGAAATTCTGCGACCCGCGACGACTTGGCGGGTCTTCCATTACAGTATCGTTCAAAGGATGTTCCGCCGTACGTTTGAATCGCTCGGGTGCTGGAAGCCCGGATTTCGTGGCGTCATACTGAACTTTGGCGCCTTGAAGGAGGTCTCGTGCACGACTAGCACTCGGCCAAATGGTCTCCATCTCACCCAGAATCTCCATGCATTTGGAGAGACGGAACGATGCTTGCGGATTGCCGTGATATGCGGACACTACGTTGGTTAAGTTGGTGGAAACCTATGGGAAGGCAGATAACTCACTGCTTGCAACGTGCATGATGCTGGCTGTGAAAATGTAGTAACACAAAAAAACCGGTCCGCCGTTCAATGGATAATTCTCCATGTAAAGCGTTGCTAGGAAAATGTTAGCTCGGTTTCGCGCATTGAGAAACGAATTACCGATGGAAGTAATGTGGTTAGCTGCACTAACGCATAGCTCGTAACTTTTTTGTGCGCTTTTACGAGATTGTTCGTCAGTCGGCCTAGATAAATCGCGGTTAGCTGACGGGGGCGAAATCTGTCGTCGACAAACGCACTGTTTGTGACCAATGCGTATGCTGTGGGATGATCAATCAATCAAGTAGGAAGAAAATCACGAGAACCACCTACAAAGGTCTATGCAGCAGCAGTACGGCACACCAATATTGCATATGCAGAGTCAGGACATGGGGAAGGGGCACAGGGTACTTCGATGATCCTGGATCATGCTGGAGATGTTCGGGCAGTTCAACAAACCATTTGTCCAGGATCCCCTCCAAGAACACGGACTCGCCGTGCCGACTGGAGACGGGGCGAACGGCATAGATAGCCTGAATTATCATGCTGATGATCCCGGCTACATTTCAATCAGTATAGAGCGCCCGAACAATTTTAGGAAACTCACACAAGGTGGCGCTGGCATTGAAACAAGAAATGATACGACTGGGCCGGGGCTGGAGGTCGTGCGCATCTCGTCGCGATAAACTGTGGTGTGTCCATTCCTCGTGCTCCTCCGCCTAGACATCAACGTTTAACAACGACCAGCGATCACGGAATATCAAGAAACTCACGTCTTGCACTGAAGGAAGGAGGGTGTCAAAGTCCCGCTCGAAGATAGACAATGGTCGGCCTAATGAAGCCGGAACAGTTCACCAACACCACAAGTCAAGGCGAGGAAGAGGAACGTACCTATATAGGAAGAGACATACTTATCCATCACCACACACGAATACCATATTCGTCTGCGAGTCTGAAGTTCCCATTCGCTGAACAACCGTCCTCCAAGCTCTTGTCTCGCCCATCCATCCGCACTCCGGTGCATCCCCAGGTCCTGTGCCATGCGAATGGCCATGCCAATATACGTCCACGCCTGTGCCATGGCACCGATTCCAATCTCTCGATACCCCATAAGCAGCAGTGCCTGGCACGTCGTCGGACGCGAACTGGCGTGGATGCTCTCCATGTGCCGTTTCGCTTGATCGAGGTAATCGTCCCCTGCCTCCCACATCATTGAACGATCTGTAGGAGGCGGCTTGGCAGGATCAGAAGAGTATCGCGCAGCAATCGAGAACATGACCAGGAGAAGGACAGGGGGGACCCGCCGTGGACGACGGTTGAATGGAGATGCCGATGAAGAACGAGGAGATACTCCTTCATTGGCAGGCGACTCGGGACTACCAAAATGATTTAGCCAGAGAGAACGTTCGTCCTTCATGTTCAAGGACACTCACCCAGCACGAAATGCTTCTCGGAATGCCTGCTTATGAACGACCGGGAAAAATGGATGGACGTGAGCAAAGTACAAATCGAGTAGATGTTCTTGAGTCGTTAACGACGGCAGACCGTCGGAAGAATAATCATCCTCAGATTTCTGCTTGGAGGGGCCTGATTGGAGCGCAGGCCAAACTCGGGCTTTAGGAAATCTCCTGTCATAACGGCGTAAACGGTTGAGCCTAACGATCCGAGCAGTATATAAAGGAGGGACACTGACCAGATACCGCCTTCGTTCCTACTGTCGTAACGATCTTTACCGTGTAACAGGTACAGACCGCTTGCCTTGCCATGGTATCGCACTTCTTCGTCCTCATTCAGACTCAACTGACCAAGTGCCCCAGTTAAATCTTCTTCATCGCTTTCGGAGCTACACGAGCCAGCGGGGCTTACGCTTCTCTTCGACCCCGAGCTCTGTCCAAAGTCGCTGGTCGTTCGGCGCAGAGATGGGCCGAGTTGATCTTTAGTGTGCCGAGGCGGCGAAGTGTAACCCAGAGAGCTGTGTCCAGGACCGGGAGGAAAGGTCGCGGACGGAGGCGCCGAAGATGGATGGCCAGGATAAGGAACTTCGACGTTGTCGATACGCCGTCGCAGTCGACGGCCAGGTGAGTTGCTTCCGTCCCTAGAAGACATGGGGTCTGCATCTGCATGTTGATAAGAAGGGGCTCGATTCATGGGAACGGTGGTCATTATCGAGGACAAGGTTCGACCAGCACGAGCCTGGTTGGACGTCTCCGTTGCGCCTGGTGTATCAGTACCATAACGCGCTGATGTATCTCTCGCGGCTAGAAGATCGAGCATATGCGTAACTCTGTCCTGCCATTCATTGGACGGACTGGATTAAAACAAATCATACGCGAGCAAAGATTAGTATTTCCGAGATGAGCCTGAGCAAAGTGAAAAACGTACTGTGTAGAGGCAAGTTCGACCTTGTCGTCGGACTTGTTGCTAGAAAGATCCGCTGTGAGATGCCGAGTCTTTGACGATCCAGACGCTTTTTCTTCGTTGCCCTTTCGTCCTTTCACACCATATGGAGAGTTGTCTACTCGACTAATGATCTCCCTCGCTAACGGATCCTGTGATGTAAAAGGTTAGACACGGCTATTAGAGGACTTGGGCGGCAGAAAGCACTGCGAAGAAAAGAGGTCATAGGAACCGGAGAAATGGGGTAAGAAGAAACGCTTTGTATGCAGAGTGATGTAAACTTAGTCACCGATGAACCAGATAGCACACATGAGGTGCTCGGAAAACACAACGGAGAATGATGCGCCGACACCCCGAAAATGCCGAACAACAGCAGCAAAAAAACGCATAACGTACCTGGGCAAGGTCTTGGAGAAGGGTCTGTGCTCTTTGGTCCGCGGATGAAATCATGATTCCCAGAAGCGCCTCCGTCTGATGTAAACGCGCTTCAATGGCGTCAATGTACCCCTTCGGCGGCCCCCTCTTGCGCGAGGGCCCCAGAAACGTGCACGCTACGGAAAGCCGTCAGCCCGGAGTTGTGATGGCGAGATATGCAGGGCCATCATGGCGAGTCCCAAAAAAGGCATGAAAGAAGCCTTTTCCGGGACATCAGATGGGAGACGCGGACGCGAGCGAGGCGCACGAACGGGGAGAAATGGAGCGCCACTCACGAGTACCGAGCATAACGCAGCTCCTGCACGGCTCGTCCGGCGACGCCCGCTCGCACTTGCACTTTGATTTGCGACATTGGTCGCAGGCTGGAAACATACATTGTTCCGTGAATCAACTTATTGTTCCGCTGGCTCAGTGGCTGGGTGTGCGCACCTTTGCTGCTCCGCCGCCGGATGGGCTTGTCCCCGCCGCCTGAGAGCGAGCCTAGTCCGCTACCGCCGCCCATGGACGGCAGATCCATGAGCTCTCCGACCTCGTCGTAGTCATCATTGAACGACATGGCGTGTTCGAGATCAATGTTGTTGTACTTTGCGTGTGCGTCCATCTTGCCGCGGGGCGACCACGAGCTGCTGATGGGCGGAATGAGTCCGTACGCGACCGACGGCGTGTCCTGGCCAAAGCGATAGACAGCGGGGGCGGCTCTGACGGGTGCCGGGAGGACGACTGCGAGGCTGGCGATGGGTGAGGGCCCAAGTCGAACCGAAAGGATTGGGCAGAGGTTTTAGATGCCGGTAATAAATCCGGTGATGGGGAGGATTCTGTCTTCACGGGGACCTGCAAAGGCAAAACAGAACCGGAATGGTCAGGACGATCTTCAACAAAGTAGGACGGGTCCGCGCCGAGAAAGACACTCATCCCTAGCCAAGCGCGAACACTTGGGCGGGGAGTGCGTGTGGCGGGGGAACGGATGTCGACGTCGAGAAGCAGAAAGGACTTACAGAGCGTCGGACGAAGCCATAAATTCGAAACCTGAATTTCGCAGATCGATTGAAAGGGATCTCCATTTCGTTTAGGAAAAAAATATCATAAAAAACATACGAAAACTATGATGAAATTCCAAATTCAAAACGAATTGCCTTCCGCTTTAGGCGACGGCGCGGCTGGTCGCACCCACAAATAGCTTTTCCTTTTCTGGTTCTACCGACTCCCTCTCCGACCCACTTGGATCCCCAACCAGTCACGATTTCGGGCGTATCCTCGCACGCAACGCGTGAGCGAGTCCTCTTTCCTCGGAGTCGTCCCGCGACCGTCTGCCTGATCGCAAACGAATTACAAAGCCTTCCTTTCCACGTTTCTAGCACGCTGTTCATACGCGTCCTCCTCTGAAATTTTACTGAGGCTGACAGACCCTATCTTCCCGAAAGCCTTTTACTCTCTCTTCATCGCGATTTTCGCCTCCGGACTTGAAGAAACAATGACCTTGGGCTTGCACCTCCACTTCTGTGCTCTGTTCTCTATTCTCGACTGCCCACAACAACGAACTTTGTAAATTTTCTCTCGGAAGTTGGTCGATCCAGGAACCTGCAAATCGATGATATTAGACGTCATTCCGTTCCTATCGACGACGTATAAATCGGGTTCTTCCCTGATGGTCTTCAGTGTTATTCCTGGGCTCTCCTGTTCGAGAACCCCGCGGCTGCAGGAGGCTGCCTTACGCGATGCAACTCGGTACGTACGTGGAAAAGAACGCGAATCCGGAGCTAAACCGTGGTTCACAACTCCGTCACATTGCATCATCATCCCGAATGCCGATCAAAAAGCCTCCGTCCGCTGTTGTTTAATCCCACTCGGCACGTAGGAGGCAGCTCCCCAAGCAATGTCAGAGGCCCGCCGCGCGTGATGTTGAGCCCGCCGCGATGCGAATCGTCGCATGTCCTCCTTCCGACTGTGGTAGAATATGTACATAAAACGCGGTACGGTACAACTCTGGTACAACTGTGACCCAAAGTCATCAATCACTCATGTGTTCACCTGTCTGACCCTAATGAGTTTACCTCTTCTCTTGGACCGAGAGGCGGACTGTCGGCCGCCTCCGCAGAACTTTGGAGGTCGCTATAGCATCGCGATCGATTCCATGCTGCTCAACAGCCGCGATGTCGATCCCGGAATACCTAAACACCGTGCTAAGATGATTCGCATTGACTGACTGTTCGCTTGGCAGACATGAACAACGAGCATACAACTAAAATAACAAATACCAGGATATAGATACTGAGAAAGAATAAGACACAATAAGAACAAGTGATGTAAGTAGGTCAAGCACAAATATGGTGCTATGAACCATCAACTAGCTGCGGTACGCGAGGAGGAAGACCCATTCTCGGAGGCGGGGAGGAAAGCATGCGGTCCTTCTCCCTGATTTCATTCATTCTCATCCCATTCTTAGGATCCACAGGCGGCCGACCATCTAGCGGCGGCAACAATTTCTTTGGAGGAGGCAGGTCATCTCGATACCGGTTCGGCGATGTGGGAGGCGGTAATGTTCTTGTTTGCGGAGACACTGACAGCGGATTTGGAAGAGGGGACGCGACGAACTCGATGAAGGCGGTGGATACCTGTGGCCCGGTGACTCGCGATACCCATCGGGAACACTCCAAGACGCTCGCGGTGAATTTGTGCGATGGGGTGGCGCACCCATAGCAAATGGAACAGCTGCTGGACGGTCTCGCTCGTCAGGCAGTGACATCGGCCGACGCTGAGGCGGCTCATCTCCCTTCCACACAGATGACTTGGGAGCGGAAAGATTTATGATCTCTGCATTTGGGCGGCTATGCGGTCGCTCATATTCCCGAGCGGCTCGAGGACTCAAGGATGGACCTGCAGAAGACGGCCCCATTCCCGTATGATGATGATGAACGACGTGATGATGATGTGGGCGATGGTGATGGTGAGCATGAACTGGATTTCCATGTGAGTGAGAAGAATGCCTATGCATCATCTGCTGTTGCTGCTGCTGCGCCATGAGACTTTCGTCGCGTTCACGGTCACGATCAAGTTGTCGGTAATGTTCACGTTCACGTTCACGTCGGTCGTATTCCTTGTCTCGAGCATCTCTGGCCTCACGTTCCCGATGATCACGTTCTCTGTGTTCGCGTTCTCTTCGCTCGTCCTCCTGCCGACTATCAGTGATCCAGTCAGCCGATGGTCCTTTTGAAGGGCCTCCCAAATTGAACATGGGCATCCCCATTCCAGCACCCATCCACTGACCGGTGCCTTTACCGGCGAAAGTACTTGGTGCGGGTGACATCGATGACCTACGGACGATCCCGGGCCGTGAAACCCTGGGGGTGGCGGTTGAGTAGTCGATCCGTAGTGTGAGTGCGGCCCTGCTATGTCTGGATCCATAGGCGCAAACGGTGAGGGTCCATGGATGCTGTTGCCTGGAGGATTGTGTATCGAGAAGGATTCGATGGCGGTCCCGGGTGATGATGGTGGTGACCGCGACCTCCGGCTGAATGGTTGTTGCTGTTGAATGGGAAAGGTGGGACGGATGAAGGACCGGCTTGAAGGCCTGGTGGCGGAGGTGGAGGTACGTGGTGCGCATACCCTGGAGAGGTGGCATCCTATCTCGAGGTGGAAAATTGTCCGGAGGAAACGAGTCATACATCGGCCCACCCATCGGCAAACCATTCAAGTGAGAACCTGACGGCATGCGGGGCTCGTATGCTGGACGGCGAAGGGAATATAGGAATTCTAAATCACTATTGACCTCGGAATTGGAGAGAGTGGACAGTTCAGGGTAAACATTGCGTGACGGCACGTCCGTGAGCTTTCTGCGTTTGCTTGGGCGATCGGAGAAGGGGAAGGAATCGGCAATCTCTCGCAGAGTTGGTGCAGGAGGCACGTCCACTGGAGGATGCGGTATCCTCCGAACTACGCATAGGAATAAGGATAAGGTTATGTATGAGGAAACCAATAAGACAGACCTGGTTGCGGGCGCTCAACAGCTCTACGTTCTCGTTCTAATTTCCTCTTCTTTCGGTTGTTCTCGGCAATCATGTCGGTTTGGAGTTGATCACGCTCATGCTGACAGTCGGTGTTAGAGGATACCGAAGCGCAAACGCGTCGAGATACATACCTGCCACCAACTCCATGTGCCATCTTCATTTACGCGTCGTTTCTTTTGTATCGTTGCAATTTCCAATTCACGTTTACGCGACGCGAGCTCTATACGCTTGTCGCGCCTTTGAGAGAGCTCTTTCTGATAGTGCAGGAGTTCGGGATGCGTCCCTGAATGCGCGAATTAAGTACGAAAAAAAAGTCTGAAAGTGAATAAATCACGCACCGTCAATAATAAGACTCTCTTCCCAAGCCAATTGCTCCATTCGCTCGACATAGAGTGTCTCTCGAAGACGGCCAAATTTGAACTCGATCGACGCAAGTACATCTAGCGCCTCTGCACGGTGGGCAGGAAGCAACTCGGACTCCATCTCATTGGCCATATCATCGTCGGGGGTCACGTCGGCGTCGACCTCCATGTCTTGATCGGGCTCCATTTCCACTTGGATACGCATCTGGGTTTCTGTTTTCCTCTGCCTTTGCCTCGTCGGCGCTTGGGAGGCGGGGCCTCTTCCTCGACGGCTAATTCGTCAATTTCCTCTTCCTCTTCCTCCTCCTCGTTGTCGATTGGACGTTCAATAGTGGGTGCGGAAGCAAGTAGAGATGTTGTCGCCGGTGTCTTTGGTACTGGAGCAGGAGACGGAGACCTGGATGAGGCTGGTGTCTGTGAGCGCGACGAGGCTACAGATGAGGATGGCGACGCGGGGTCAACAACCGCTGAGCCTGCCATAATGGATGATGCCGAAGCAGCCGCGACAATGGGAGCGACGGCTGCAGCAAGAGGCGCGGTAACGTCGACGTCCTCGTCGGCATCGTCGTCGACGGCAGCCTTGGGATCGTCGTCATCGTCATCGTCCTCCTCTTCTTCCTCTTCCTTGGCTTGTTCATCCTCAGACTCGGTGTCGTTGTCATCGGGATCGACACCCGGCTCGGCAGGCTCGTCGTCGGAGGCTTCATCGTCGTCGCTGTTCACGAGCTCGTCGTCAGCTGCAGGCTTTGCGGCTGAGGACTCTGTCTCTGTAGCGGCCTCTGCCATAGCCAATAGGCCTGCAAGTGCCAAAGCGGGCGGCACGTCCACACCAGTCGGCGCCATGTCGCGGGCAGCGGCAGAGTCGGGAGACTGGCGGGCAGATGGTGGTGGTAAAGAAATAGAATGATCGAGCTCATCATCCGCCACGATGGGCAAAAGTGGCTGCTCAGCGTGGGCGCCATCGACGAGCTCGTCCTCGCCCTCCTCCTCTTCCATAGCTGTCGGGGCACCATTGCGCTCTTCCTCCTCTTCCTCTTCTGCAGCACTGGTCGTTCGGTTTCCAGTATCGGCCCATCCCCACATTCTGGGTGGTACCAAACTGCTGCGTTTGCGTGCTCGACGCGAAGCACCGCCTCGACGGTTGCCTGAATTGTTTCTGCCTCGTTTACCGCCACGGCTTGAACCGGAAGCGTGCGGCTGGTCGTCCTGCTCGTCCTCCGTCAACTCTGAAAGCTCTGAATCACCATCCAGCCCTGCACTGTTGGGCTCGGCTTTCGAGACAGTGTCTGGAGGCGGAGATGGCGACGGAGACGGGGAGCTCAGCGAGTCCAGCGACGTAGAGGAGCCCGGCATGACGGACGACGACGGTGAAAACGAGGAACAAATGGAACTGTGTGGCTCGTGCGCGAGAACCAAGATTAGGTTTGCTCAGTAATCTTATCTATTTTTTCCCACGCAAAAAATACAGCAGCACGTTTCACACTCAGCTACGCTCAAGCCACTCCAACATTCTATATAGTCTGTTTTGGGGTTCTTTTCACACATACAGTAAGGTTCTGTCCACAACATTCCTACGAATCACCGAGAGAAAACATGAAAATATACTTCCGAGGACTTGTCATTTCTCCAATACAGAATTCACAAATCGTGGTATGGGTGGCCGAGTAGCGCAGTGTTGAACATCTCATATGTGAAACATGATGGTGGTAAGGTTGAGGTGACAGTCAACCAATGTAAAAGAGCCAAGTTGTCTGCTGCATCTGTTCGGGCAAAGGTACATCATCCAACGTTGAACTCGGTAGCCTTGCGCTTCTTGATCGCCTTTTGCGGGCTCTGGAGAATGGAAGGCGCTTTCTGAAGATGGCAAGAAAGATAACAGATGCACTTTGTTAACAACATGCAGATTGATGAACTGATAGTCCATTCTTGGAAGTGATATATGTCCAGTATACGTCAGACAAAAAGGACAAGGTGAACGGACAGACATACACGGCAAGTTACCGTCATTAAGATGAGAGCACTCGAGATCGTAAAAGGACATCTCGACATTACAAAGCTGGCCTGGCCAGCTCAATCTTGGGGGTTAGCGGATGCTTTTTAGCCTGTACCTAGAGATTCAATCATTCAAACGAACGACAGATAGATATAGGCAATCACATACCTCAAGCCTGACATGAACCTCATCATGAAAGGCATGGGCAGTGGAGACGGCATGGCTAGCTGGGACATGCCAGTACGCGGTATGGTATATGAAGTGTAGGCCTTGCCGGATGACGGAGTCCTCGTGAATTCAACACCAACAGTATCCGGAGCGCTTCCAATTTGAACGCGCCATCGCATCGGGACCACAATTAACGACACGGTCAGACTTCAATACTTGACCTCGATAGGCTGGCCTCTGAAGAGGATTGTCAGATCGGAGAGAGAGTCGCGACGAGAGCAGAGTGTTGTCTGCTTGCTTGCGAGGATGATGGCCCAGGGATGAATTTAGTGTCTGTAGAGTAACAAGCATGGAGAGCGGTGTCGGCGTCAACGCAGATGATGACTAGAAGGGCGGGATGCAGGGCGCAAGACCCCGAGAGCAGATCCGACCGGCGAGTCGTTTCTTTTTCGGTCGAGTCTCAAAAGGCTGGTCGAGCATCACATTCGCGCAAGAGCAAAGATTTAATAATGATTGGTATACAAGACGGTCTTACATCTAAGCCTGACGCTTCGCAATCTTCTCGTTGAGCTTCACCTGCAAATGTCACCATCAGCATCGGCAAGATCACAAAAGAACCTCAAACGCACAATAACAGCATCCATATAAACATTCGTTATCACCCAGTGTTCCCGCTTCATCTCCGCCCCATGGAGAGCCAAAGCCAAGTCCTTGGTCATAATGCCGTCCTTGTCGATTACCTCAACACAAGCCGCCTCCACATCAATGCACCATTGTCGAAGAGCATCATTCCCATCAAGCTTCGCACGGTGAATCAATCCCCTGGTCCAAGCAAAGATTGAAGCCACCGGGTTGGTCGAAGTCTCTTTACCCTTCTGGTGCTCGCGGTAGTGCCGGGTTACAGTTCCTACATCGAATTTTTTGAATGACCGACAACACATCATCAGAGCTTAAAACGACTTACCATGGGCAGCTTCACTCTCGATGACATCTCCGTCGGGCGTGATAAGCTCGCTGGTCATCATACCCAAACTGCCGAAGCCTTGAGCCAGAATGTCGCTCTGAACGTCTCCATCGTAGTTCTTGCAAGCCCAAACGAATCCGCCAGAAGACTTGATAGCCTGCGCGACCATATCGTCGATAAGTCGATGCTCGTAGTAGATACCGGCGCTCTTGAACAGGTCCTCGTAGTCCGACTCGTAAATCTCCTGGAAGATATCCTTGAAGCGTCCATCATACTTCTTCAGAATAGTGTTCTTAGTCGACATGAACAAGGTCATCTTCTTCGCTAACGCCATCTTGAACGAAGAGTGCGCGAAGCCAGAGATCGACTATAGACCGCATCAGAAATTACAACAAATTCCAGCAATAATTGACCTACATCATCCGTGTTGTACATGCTCAGCGCGACGCCCTTGCCCTTAAAGTCATAAACATTGAGCGCCGTTGCCTCTGACCCATCCGTGGGCGTGTATACAAGCTGCAGTTTACCCGGCCCAGGCGCGACAAAGTCCGTAGCGCGATACTGGTCGCCAAAAGCGTGTCGCCCAATAACAATGGGCTTCACCCAGCCAGGAATAGGCTTCGGGATTTTCTCAAGGATTATAGGTTCACGGAACACGGTTCCGCCGAGGATGTTCCTGATCTAAAGTAGACAGACATCAGGCGATGGTGGACGAGGCGAAGGATTGGACGAACAGTGCCGTTAGGGCTCTTCCACATTTCCTTCAAGTTGAACTCTTTCACGCGAGCCTCGTCGGGGGTGATAGTCGCGCATTTAATTCCGACCTTGTATTGTTGGATAGCCTTTGCAGCCTCGACGGTCACTTGGTCGTTCGTCTAGTATTCGAACGAGTCAGCCAACGACCCAATTCCTCATCAAAAAAGCGCGCACAGCGTCCCGGTGTTCCAATCCCAGATCGTAGTACTTGATGTCCAGTGAAAGATACGGCAGAATGAGCTAAGACGAGTGAGAACCATGCAGGGTAAACAAGTGTCAAGGGGCCACACGCACTTCTTCCTTGATTTTCTTCCAGATGATCCTCGTCATCTCGTCGCCGTCGAGCTCAACGACGGGGCCCTTGACTGCAATTTTGTTCATGGCCGTATCTGTGGGCGGAAAAAAATTAGAACCATAGGAGCTTGTTAAACTCGAAACTGACTCGTCGCCATGAGACGTCGCCCCAGGCGATGCGAATAGCTGCATGACAGCAGGCGGGTGCTGCGAGTCGGCCAAATCATGGCGGTAAGAGTCAGAGGGCGGAAATGAGGCCAAGTTCTACTGGAAGGTTGCCTGAAAGTATACCCGATGACTGTTCGGGTATGTCGCAGACGCTTTCACGACGAGTTTGTGGGAGGTGAACAGGAACAAGCTTTGATAGTCACAACTGCTTTACGGATATAGAGCATGGGAGACAAGGTCACCGGTTCACTTTCGCATGCCCAGACTTGTCTACGAAAGTGGTTCCATCTGATATATGCTTCCACGGAGGTCGTACAACATTTAATTTACAACAGCCTACTTGCGCGTACATGAAAGCAGTATAGACGGAGATAGAATGTAAGAATTGCATGCCTGGACCCATCGTCAGCCTAGCCTTTAGCAAGCTTTCCACCCAGACGGGGACCCGACCGCATAACCATGACGCAGGTTGTGTATCAGTCAGATGGTATCTGACATCACCGAACGTGCTTAGGAAGACGGCCGCTGCAGGACAAACCTCTCACAAACATACGTCTCCCCAGCCACGACCTGGAACGGTTTCCACACCCACACCTGACACCCTACTGCAAACAAGGTCGGATTTCGTACAGGAGTCATTGGCGGATTGGGATGAGACGCGAATGACAACAGCAAAGTAACCAGTTTTGGTGGAGAGGATGATAACGGAAACCTATGACTATCAAACGTCAGGTTCTGGCAAAGCGCAATGCCTGCGTGGACGCTGAACTGGATGGCGAAGGAATATGTGTTATCTCCGCAATTTGGAACCGTATTTCAGGTTTCATCCTCGATAGCGAGAGATTTCTCAGCTCAGATTCCCATAGAACAAGAGATGTCCGTGATTGAGAAAGGACTGTAGCAGCAGTTGAAGCGAAGCCGTTTCTAGGTGGTGTTAGTTGGACTCCAAAGACTAGAACGTGATGAAACTAACCGTATATACTTGGATCCGCTTTTCTGAGGACTTTGCTCAAGACCTCTAGTCTGCTCGAGATCTTGGGGATGGTTCGCATATTGGTCCCGCAAAAATACGCTCGCCACCTCTGATGATCCGGCCTCTGTCGATAGGTCTGTCGCGATAGCTACTCGAGTTGTGCTTATGGTGCGGAGACGCTTTGGTGGTGAATGCGGCGTGACATGAGGCACCGGAACAGGTTTGAGCTTCGTAGGTGTGGCGGTCGGTGCAGCAAGAACCGGAGGAGGTAGGCGTTTGAGTTTTAGAGTAGAAGCCGATTTGAGTTTGACTGACGGCTTGGTAGGTCGTGTATCTGAAGACTGAGTTGGAGGGTCAAGTGGAAAGGGAGCAGGAAGTCTAGATTGAGCAGGTGTAATTGGAGGAAAGATTGGCGGACCGCGAGGTTTGGGCCTGGAGGATGATGGTGGTTTAGAAGGTGTAGATGGTTCGCCAAATTTGGCGGGGATTGGTGTAGATGGGAATAGAGGTGGAGCCAAATGTTTAGGCTTGGATGACGATGGTGGTTTGTCCGACGAGAAAGTCGACTCGGAGAACGCGGGTGGCCGGAGGTTTACTGTCGCCTTGGATGCCTTTGATTCATTCTGCCGTCCTTTGGAGACGGGCTTGTGAGCACTGCGGACCAAGTCATTGTCCAGATATATATCGGGCGGCTTGATAAATTTAGCCTTCGACGCCGGTTTGGATGGGGTCGTCATAGCAGGGCCATGTAGAAGCTCGTCGTCCAGAACGGCAAAACCTGACGGTTTGGTCGCCTTGGAGTTGTGGTTTTCGCGAAGCCATCAGCGCCTGACAACAGACGGCGACGTTTTGCAGGTGGCACGTCGTCCATAGAGCTGTGTATTTGTTTAGCAGGATTGGTAGACAACGACAAAACAGACTGTTCACCAGCGTCGCGTCCTCGGCAGGTGATGGCGTAAAGGCAAGGGTGATCGGAGTTTGCCGATCATCAATTTTTTGATTCAAACAACCATCTGCATTTCAGCTTAGCCCAAGATGCACTTGATGTACACTTTAGACGAGAATGGCAACAGAGTTTACACTCTGAAGGTATGTCAACAGTCGTTCGAGTCAACCTTTCTAACATGTTCTGTAGAAAGTGAACGATGCAGGCAAAATAACAAAGTCTGCCCATCCTGGTATCTAGTCCGCCGCCCATGCCCCCCATCGCCGCTAACAGGTGCCTACAGCTCGCTTTTCTCCCGACGACAAGTTCTCTCGACACCGTGTCACTATCAAAAAGCGCTACAATGTCCTGTTGACGCAGCTACCCGCCAAACCCATGTAATCTGCGTCGGATGATATTGCGGCAGATGTAGAAGTCTTAGGCATCCCCGACCGGCCTTCCGCGTACATGGTTATGTTGTGCCAGCGGTTGTACCATTAGGGAAGTGATGTATAAAATTATCGCGGTTGACTTGGGACCGTTATGTTACCAAAACCTTCGAACTGGCCAATTGTTCTCCGTGTGCACGGATTGTGCCGTCATCTCCATCGCCAGTTCTCCCAACACGTCGACTCTGAGGACTGCTCCGTCAATGTGCCGATTTCATTTATTGCTACTGAATTTCCGATAGGCCCGCGCAGTTCAGATCCACAAGCTGTCGGTACTTTGGCGCTGCCCTCTTTGGTCCGACCGAAATCATTGTGGCAAATTAGCTCTCCTGATTCCTCGGATTGGATGTGGGGTTTCCTGTTCCTAACCCTGCGCGTTGTCCTCCCCTCTCGAAGGTGCGTCACACGAGCTAAGCAAGGACGGTCAGTCAATCTACTACTTCCATCGGAAGGGATTGAGACCATTTGGCAGGGTGAACGCATGGATGATATTCAGGTGTTACGCCCCCTCTTACGCGTCTTCCATCAAACAGGTTGAGAAGCGCGTGTTCTTGCTCCTGAAAAAGTCACTGGATCAACTCCATCACTGCTCCTAGATGATATAAAGGTCCACCCATACCCTTGACACATTTATCCATCCCTCCTTCCACCATGCGCTTGGATATCACAGTCGTTTCTCTCTCCACTCTTTTTCTACTTCCCACGTCCGCGGTGACTGTTCAGAAGCCTGGCCTCGTTCTACCAGAAAGCGCGGCAGCCAACAAGGATGCCGTCAAGAGTATTTTCTTGGACAGCTATGAAGCGTACAAGTGAGTGTCGCACAATTAAAGGCGTCTCTTGGAGCACGCCCCAGAGCGCGCTGTTGACCCAACTGAAAGGACGTACGCGTGGGGTCATGATGATCTAACGCCCGAGAGCAAGTCCTTCTTTGATGGTCGCAATGGTTGGGGCGCGTCCATCGTGGATGCCATGAGCACGATGGTATGTCGTTATCAATTCTCTTCTGATAAGCACTCTCATCGTGTATTCTTTAGTATGCTATGGGCTTGGACGTGAGTATCGTTGACCGAATACTACATAGAACATGACTAAACCTAGGACAGGACCTCTTGGACGAAGCCGTCGATTTTGCCTCCAAGATAGATTTTAGTTCAAGTAAGACGTCAGATCGTGTCAGGTATGCTTCGCGCCGGAACATGCGTGATAAAACGTTCTGAGCGCGATCTTGACAGTGTCTTCGAAACCACGATCCGCTTCCTTGGCGGTCTCCTCAGCGTCTACGAGCTCCGTGGCGAAAAAGATGCCGCGCTATTGGAGAGGGCTCAAGACGTCGCAGACAAGATGGCATTTGCGTGGGTCGAGGTGAACACGGTTCGGTAAATTTCCACCAGTAGCTCACTTTATCTCAATAGGACCACGACCTTCCTTACGGGTTCCTTGACTTCTCTACAAACACCCCAACGTTGATACTGTGCGTCGCTTTACTTTATATGCAAAGATGTTCTCAGATTCCCGACAGTCAAACATTGCTGAAGCAGGAACGGTAAGTGGTATCTTGCTCTCTTAGTTGGAACAACGTTGATTTCATCCTCTTTCAGCTTATTCTTGAATGGGCGACGCTCAGCAAACATACTGGCAACGACACCTACCGTGAGCTAGCAGAGAAGTCCTTCCGCCATATCGCCGAACTACCGTCCCCACTCCCCGGCCTAGCCGCGCAGGCATCGACCCAACGACTGGGAGTTTGTCGGAGGTTACGTGGTAAGTCATCGCAATAAGCCACGATTATTCCTATCTCATCCGAAAACCTTAGTCCTGGGGCGGAGGTGCCGATAGCTATTTTGAATACCTCTTGAAATACGCGCGACTCGCCGAGCTCGAGGATTCGTTTTACATCGACACATGGAGAACGGCTGTTGATTCCAGCATCAAGAACCTGCTTCGCGTGGGTTGCCTTCTTTACACTTCGAAGTTGGTTCGCTGCTAATTTCGTTGCGGTAGACCTCGACTGTGGGTGACCATGTTTACACGTGCACCTACAACGGCACAGCGGAAGACCCCGCGAAGCGATTCCGCCATTTGAGCTCCCACCTTGCGTGTTTCCATGGCGGGAATTGGCTGTTCGGTAATATTTGCTTCTTGTGTCTTTTCTGCGAGTATTTTACGCTCAGATAGGCGGCACCCTACTTGGAAACGAGACCATCGTGAACCACGCGTTAGACCTCATTGATGGATGCTGGAACACGTATGCTAGCACTGCGTAAGTTGACAGATTACCATGCCTATATGCGCGTTCTGACTATAGGTATAGCACCGGAATAGGCCCGGAGGCCTTTGCATACAGCTCGACGGAAGGAAACTTCACCGGTGGGCATCGCGTTCTGTTTTTCAACACCGCGCTTAATTGACCTAGGCTTGGACACTCCCTCCGCCGATCAACTCGCGTTCTTCGAGGAGCACGGCTTCTACATTACTAGCGAGTACTACATCCTGCGACCTGAGGTCCTCGAGTCCAACTTCTACGCGTGGCGCATCACCGGCGACACCAAGTATCTCGACCGTGCTGCCAGTGCGGTCGAAAGTTTCCAGAAGTATCTGCCCGCTAATGCGGGATACGATGGCATATGGGACGTCAATGTTGAGAATGCGGATAGGATCGACGATATGGAAAGTTTCTGGTTCGCGGAAGTGCTGAAATATCTGTAAGCTCGCCCAATCCCCCTTACCACGACGCGGAACGCTGACCTCTGTCTTGAAGGTATCTCACGTTTGACGACCCGGCCAACATGTCTCTTGACGAGTTTGTCTTCAACACAGAAGCCCACCCTTTCAAGGCACCTCCCGCGAGTGATTCTTACGGCTCGGAGACGCTCGTGTATAATGGGAGTTTAATGCCACCGCCACGGCAAAGGTGCCTGTTGTCAGTGCCATCGCGAAACTGAATCTGGGAAGCGATATTGGAGTAGCGTAAAGACACTCATTTGTTTACACATCATACACCACCTACGTGTATTGTAGGCATGCTACAACTAGAAAAGGACCTTCGGTATACTTAGCGATGAGATCGTGCATACCTACCTACAAATTTATTTTCAAAGACGTGACTCATGCTGGCGCCTGGTGTTTACGACCAAAAACAATTAACGGAGGACAGGCTGACTACCTAACATGAGACGATTACGAATGTTATGCCAGTAATACGAGAGTGGGGTGTTGTGGAAATGTGGTATGTGTACTACGAAAGCAAATGCGAAGCGAGACTGTAAATATAGTAGGGGAAAGGTTATGTGCGGGAACCGGAAGTCTATACAGGGACCCATAGCAGCTTACTTTGTAAGGCTCCAACGGATTGACTTTGGGACCATGACGCGGAAATGGGCATCGCTCGCTGTCTTTCCTTCATAGACGTCGTGCTCGCCAGCGACATTCAATCTTGAGATTAAAAGATTGACTTTGTTGACTTCCTAGAACGAACATTGGGACAAAGCAGCAGTGCAAAGTGAAGGACAAGTACCTCGTCGGTTGGAACTATTATATGCTCGATGAACTTGCGTAGAAGCTCCATGTCAGCTGGAGATGTTGTATGTGGCAGCAATACTTCTCCCGGCTGACGAACACGACTTTCGTCACTACCGCGGGAGGGACATTATTCAAGTCTTCTAGGATGCGAGGTTTCTTGATGGTACGAGACTCCTTGACGGTGCTATGTTCCGTAGCGGAAGCCACTCGCTTACGCTTCAGCACCCCGGTGGAGTTCACTCTAGAGGAGGGTGCAGGAACCGGTGTTGGGGCTAGAAAAGATCTAGTTCATGAACAGGGTGGAAAGTAAGATTTATTCGCTAACCTTTGTCGAGGACAATCGGGCCTTTCGAATGTTCTTCGAAGGGCCATCCAACGTCGCCTGATCAAGCTGCTTCAGGGCATCGGGACCAAACCATTCCTCCACCCGCTGCAAGAAATGCTCCGTCACAGAGGTGTAATGACTTCGGCGCAGAATAACTGGCTCCGGCGGGCCAGTTGACGCTGGAGGAGGTACGAAAGCTTGGAGAGTAGGGCCGTGCGTCGTTTTGTCATACGCGTAAGTCGCGTCTTCGCCATCGAGATGCTCATCAAAATCGTGCACGCCGCCGCTGGTGTCGTCAACCGTGGACGCCCGCACTGGTCGTGATACGCGAAGACCAGCCTGTGGCTCACGTGTCGGAACTGGACGTGATGCGAACACTGCTGGCTCTGGCGTTCCCGACTCGTCATCAGACAAGGTCTCCAGAAAGAGACTCTGACGCGCCGTGGGCGGCGAGGAAGGGGAAGGAGGAGGAGATGTGCCAATGCCAGAATCGTTGTTGTTAGCTGCGAATGCGCTGGCAAGGGCGTCAACGACGCTTCCTGAGAAGGCAGCCTCATTGTGCCAACTTGAAGGAGGCTGCGATTCCTCTGTAGCATGTTCCGCATCTGTCTCATTCGTGGCATCCAGGTTTGTGGAAAGTATGTCGTGGCTGAAACTATCAGCATCGCTTTCAGTTATGCCGGAATCCGAAGAGGTTATTACGCCTTGCATATCATAATCCCGAACAACCTCCGGACTGATTAGTGAAAGAACATCCTCTTCAGTGCTGTGAGGTTCATCCTCTATATTTTCTGCGCTGGGATGAATGACAGGAACATCCGGCGCAGAATGAACAGCAGGGCGGGAGTTGACAACAGAGCGAGGAGCATCTCTGGTGACTGGCACCGGAGGATCGTCTCGAGCAAATAGTGCTCTCGATACACTGGCCACGTCGTTAGATACTCCAATAAAAAATTCGCCATCCATGGATGTCGGCGTATCGTCGACCGAGTCATCATTAGTAGTGGCGAGGTCGAAGTGTGCATTAGGCTTCGTGACTGTCGCGGGCCCGGCGCTAGTAGTGCGGGGATTCAAATTCCTGTCCTTTCTCGCATTCGTAGTCTTGGAAGGCGTCCATTGCGTGGGATACCGAGGAATAACGACACCCAAAAATCTGGATGGTGAAGCAATCAAATGCGGGCGCGAATTGCCGGAAGGTTCTATACCGGCATCTCGGGCCGAATTGACAGGTGTCCTCAACACCTCGCCCACTAAGCGAATCGGAACGACATCCACAGCTACGAGTGCGGTGAGTGTGACTGTAGAGGAAGGCATGTCATACTGGATGAACACATACAAGGCATTGCAAATGCAATGATGTTGGAAGTTGAGTGATGTGTTAGTATCAAGACTCAAGAGTGGTATTCGAGTCCAGCAGCAGCTCAGATCTGCAATGAGTGAAGTGACAACCTAGAAGATTCAATGTATCAGTACAAGAACAAGCTCTGAGTCAATAGAATGTAGAGAAGAAAATGATATCCAATTCATACAGTGCTGAGCATATTGTAAGCATAATTGAACTTTGTTTCGCAAGTTGTGCAGATGATGGCTATTATAAGGTTCAGTTGCACTGCCAGCACATTATATGTTTATGCAAGATTGCCATATAACCTCAAATGACTCGAATGAGAATCATTAAGTTTTGACAAGCACCAACATTTGATGAAAGTCAACCATAATAGTTTAGAAAGGGAAAAAGAGATGATGTTAAAGAGAGAAACACTTACTAGCCACCATGTAGTGTAAGCTACAAGATAAGAATTAGAGAAAAGCAGATTCTAGAGCTTTACACAGATATAGAGGAGAGATGAATGAGGTAGTAGTAAGAGGAAGAGTGGCATATTTGGTTATATTTGGCATCTTATATAAGTACTGTGACTGTGACACTTTCCCACAAGCCCAGAATAGATTCTTAATATAGTGTACTATCACAAGTCCGAACTCGAGTCAATTTGTAAACTCGTGAGAATTAGAGGCTGTTCATGAACTGTACATGACTCGAGACCAGACTTATGAGTTAAGTTGAATCTTGTAAACCCTAACTTCTGAGTCTGAGTTGACTTATGAATAACTTGGGCTAGAGACTGCTACCACTATATGAAAGGCTCAGATTTTTTACTAAAAATTATGGTAAAAAATCTATAGATTTTAATTGATTTTTTAAAGTTAAAAATTATATAAATATATTTAAGATATTTTTAGCTATATGAAATATTTTTCAAGATATTTTTGGAAAATTTTGACTTAGCTTAAGATTATATAAAATAATTTAAAATATACTTAAATAGATTTTAGCTTAAAAAAAGTAGTTAAAAATGAAAAGGCTTTTTTACCATAATTTTGAGTAAAAAATCTGAGGCCTTCATGCAGTGTATACGGAACTGTAGTTTAAACTTCACAGATGAACTGGATTGATCCATAATCCTTTTCATGGATATCTGTGCTCTCAAGGCTAAGACCGTGATCTGTCATACAATCTGGATCTCTTACAGGATTTGATCAATACACAACTTGATTCACAGATTGAGTCACTAGAACGAACTGTAAATCCAGAATAAGTACTTATGTATGAGAAGGTTTTTTTTGGTACAGCGCAGAACACTCAAGCAACTCTAAGTGAAATGATCATATACTACGTCTACTAGCACCAAAAGTGGAGGATGACCCTGGATGGGAGGGTGGTAACCTATAACTATAAAGTCCTGTTCAAGACCACTTACAGTACAGTTACAGATAACCTTTACAGTGTCCATACAGATAGATGATTCTGAAGGTAGTGATTAGGCATTCAGACAATGAAGATTAGTTAATCCTATTGTTTTGAGATATTTGAAGCCAACTTCATACATGCAGTTGTTCATACTGTTGCCAATATTATATATATGCACCTGAATTAAGCTAGAACTCAGCCTAAAAGTCATTATTATAGTAGGCAGACCCATATCCTTATGACATTGTTCCTAAAGCCCATGAGTCTAAGTAATACCCACTGCATCAGCTATCTCGCAGGCAAGCAGCTGCATATTATAATGCATCACCAAGTGAATATCCCTGCTTCATGAAAAGGCTTGTGCAGACAAACCCATCCATGAATGTTCTTCAGCCGCCCTGCGGACTCAAAGAGTGATCCCAACTGTTCTACATCTGTTTACAAAGTAGTAATCCAACTCCTAATGCACCACCAGCTGTGTTCAAAAGGATAGCCCAGTTGACCACTGCAAACGCCTCCGCATTAGAACCTTCCAACAGCGGCTGTCCGAGCTGAGCTACAATCAGTGCAATCTCGCCGCGCGCGACCATGGCGACACCTAACAGTAACACGGACTGCCAGGACGTCAACAACTTCAGCGAAACAGTATCATCGTCTGCCCCATCATCCAACCTGACCCTTCGACGCCCGAACCAGCCGCGAGACCGGTTTGGGTCTGGCCACACAAGGATAGTTAACCCGACGGCGGCCTTGGCCACGAACATCAATAGCGAGTAAATGATGCCTCGCCATACGACGCGATGGGAACCTTCGACTGATCCCAGGGAGCTCATCGGCAACGCGGCGCCGATGGACGCGAAGAACAACGGGGAGAGCAATGTAGCTAGCAGCGGCTCCATTTGCGAAGTGAAAACCGAAATCGGCGTAACAATACGAGGCTGGGGAGTGTACTGGATCTGAATTTCACTCTTCGTTGCATCGATATCTTGGACGTGGGTTGTGGACGCCTCTTCACATGTGAACACATGAGCCAATAACGTCTCGGCAAGATATGCCCCAAGAAGTTCACTGGTACCAGCGTACTTGGCGCCTGCGACATAGCCCGCGAGGGTGAATACGACGAGGAATAACTGTGTCCGTCGGCCCTGGAGACGGGGCAGTCCAGGAATCAAAACCAGTAAACGAGCGGCAATGTAGGTCACCATGATGAACGCGGCCGAAACGAGAATCGGGCGGACGATGGAAGCCCATCCTACGCGACCCGAGTTTGAGGATATCTCGCCTATGACAGACGCGATAACCAGGCCAACGATATCGTCGAATAGCGCGGCACTGAGGATAATAACACCTGTGGGATTCATTTAGATTAAGAAACAAGAGACTTGTTCACGTACCTGTCCTCGTTTGCTTGAGTTCTGGACCAAGGAGCGAAAGAGTCGTTCCGAGAGACGTGGAACACAGCGCCGCCCCGGCTGTAAAGCCTTGTAGTGCGGAATACTTGTATCCGACTGTAAGGAGAAGCATCGACAAGCCAATAGGTAGGACAATACCGGTCAATGCCGCGGTCATAGATAGGTAGATGTTTCGGTGCAGCAGCGTCATGTCTGTGGTCAGACCAGCCTCGAATACGATGAGGAGGAGACCAATATATCCGAGAACCAGAAATGTCTCCTGCCCACTCAAGGGTATGATGTTCGCAGCCTCTGGGCCATAGACGATGCCGACAACGATAGAGCCGAGGAGTCCTGCTTTGAGCAGGATTTTCGCAAGCTCTTCTGCGACGTTAAGAATGAAGATGAATGAGGCCACAGTGAGAAGAAAGGGAATTTCAGGTATGTCGTAAGAAAACGCCATTTTTGTACTTGTGGGACGAGGAAGACTCCATGAAATGAGGAATGGGTTAAGCCTCAGGGAGGCAATGCGCTAAATGTTGTCGATGGTGGTGGTTAAAAGGTAACCCTAATTAGGTACTTCAGCTAGTATCTCATTCGTCCATCATCATCATCATCATGCCTGCTCCCCGGAATTCCTCAAGTTCATCGACGACAACGCAGAGTCGTTCATCCAGCGTCTGGCTGAAGCCGTAGCGATACCAAGGTCCGTGCTCATCGCTGTCTGCGATGCACAACGGCCACTGAAGATGGGAGAACAGTGTCAGCGGCGATGCCAAACACCGAGATGATGTCTTTAAGATGGCCCACTGGCTGGAGGCCCAGCTCAAATCTTACGGTGTCGAGACGCAGCTGTCTGATCTTGGAAAGCACGTTATGGACGGGCAAGAGCTCCCACTGCCGCCAGCTATCCTAGGCAAGATCGGCAACGATCCCGCCAAGAAGACAGTCCTCATTTACGGTCACTTTGACGTGCAGCCTGTGAGTATCCATTGCTGTTCTTCTGTCCTTTGATACGACTTGCTTTGATACAGGCCAATTTCTCCGATGGATGGTCCACAGAGCCCTTCAAACTGACTGTCAGTCCCAATGGCCAACTATTTGGACGCGGATCTACAGATGACAAGGGGCCGATTCTTGGCTGGCTCAATGTCCTGCAATGGCATTCGGAGAATAAGAAGGAGCTCCCAGTTAACATCAAGTTTTGCTTTGAAGGTATGGAAGAGAGCGGCAGTGAAGGACTCGACGAACTCGTCGAGAAGGAGGCCAAGAAAGGTGGTTGGTTTGAAGATGTCGACTGTGTCTGCATTGTCAGTTTCACGCGTCTCTTTCGCGTTCGTTCAACTGATGAACATCCGCTAAACAGTCCGACAACTACTGGCTCAACACTCGCACGCCCGTCCTCACCTACGGATTGCGCGGGATATCCTACTTCAAGATCAACGTAACCGGACCAGGCTGGGACCTCCACTCTGGCGTGTTCGGCCGCACTATCCACGAGCCCATGACGGATCTCGTGTTGCTCATGTCGAAACTCGTTGATGTTAAAGGAAACATTCTCGTTCCTGGAGTAGATGAAATGGTAGCCAGTGCTCTTGATGACGAACGCGCGGTCTACGAGAGACTTGACTATGCCATCGAAGATATCGAGGCTGCTGCCGGTGGCAAGATAGCGCTTTCGTCAAACAAAATCGACGTTCTCATGGGTCGCATGCGCTCACCAAGTCTATCACTTCACGGTATTGAAGGTGCTTTCTACGGCGCCGGAGCGAAGACCGTTATCCCTGCCAAGGTTGCTGGCAAGTTCAGCATCCGGTATGTCTGCTTATTCTAACACGACCACCGTACTTCATATATCTGTAGACTCGTTCCTCCTCAGACGCCAGATAACGTCCGGCCCCTCGTCACAGCATACCTCGAGTCCGAGTTCGCCAAGCTAGGCAGTAAGAATACGATGACTATTGAGGAGGTGCACGGCGGAAAGCCTTGGTTGGCAGACATGAACCACTGGAATTTCGAGGCCGCCAAAGAGGCTACACGCCAGGTCTACAAGGTGGAACCTGACATGACTCGTGAAGGTGGTTCTATTCCGGTGACCTTGACTTTCGCGGAAGCCATTGGCGCCAACGTTGTGCTCCTGCCAATGGGGAGAGGTGATGACGGTGCTCAGTATGTTTTTTTCCCGATTTTACGACTGTGCGGAATTAACGTGACGTTTTCAGCTCAACGAATGAGAAGCTTGATAGATCCAACTTCATTGAAGGGGTGAGTCTTAATCTCTCCCATGCCACAGTTACTGACAGGCGACTAGTCGAAACTCCTGGGAACATATTTGTATGAGTTGGGAGCTATTGCGGGCAAGAAGTAGTCGGACATTTAGGCTACAATACAATTGTTGTATGTAACTCACAAATGTAACATTAGTTCACGCACAGCATTTAGTTAAGAAATGTGCGGAACAAGTTAAATTCCAACAGGTGGCGATTCAAATATTCAGCAAACGCACGCATTGCATCTCTCCAAGGAATTCATTATACCTCTAAACGTACACTTGTAGATCTACGAAGGCTTGAGCATATCTACGATCCGTTCCACCAGCGCCTTCATCACTTTGCCTTTCTGCACACCTATTTCCAGTACTTCTTCGTGCGAAACCACATTTTCTACGCGAAGCTCGACGGGATTGCCAGCCAGCTACAAATAATCATCAGTCTCAGCGCATCTCATCAGAAAGAACCGCACCTCAGCAGCGACTTCCTCCTTGATACTGCGATACTCCTCTGGAATAACCACAGCGTTCGTAACCAGACTGAGGGCCATGACATTCATGCCCTCGTGTCTTGCTGTAACGACCTCTGGAACGGTACTCATTCCGACGACATCTGCACCGATGCTGCGCAAGAATCGGCCTTCAGCGGGGCTCTCGTACGTAGGTCCGCTGACCCAGGCGTAAACGCCTTCCGCGAGCTCATCGGACTGAAGCCCAAGCTGATGTGCGGCGAGGAAGGCAAGTCGTCGAAGTGTGGGCGAGTACGCATCCGAGACGGCTATGAAGCGTGGATACTCGGGAGAGATTAAGGGTCCCAGAAGGGGATTCATGCCAGTTAGGTTGGGAAGCGCAAGGTGGTCTTGGATAACGACAACTACGGAAGGTTTGGAAACGCGGTTCAGCAAACGATAGCAACACTTACTGGTTCCGACAGCAAGTGTAGGATTGAGCCCGCCAGCTGCGTTGGTCACTAGAAGAAAATATATCCTCAACCTTTCAAGATCAGATTGAACGCGACGAGTTTGCTAACCGATCAGATCTTGCACGCCTAATTTAGCCATGACGCGAACTGGGTAGACCACTGTTGCGAGTTTATGTCCTTCGTATGGATGGAACTGTCTGATTGCTTGTCACGTATTGTTTAGAAACTGAGGCATGAACGGACTCTTCCAAGCATGGCGACAACGGGTGTGCCCTCTCCTGACCCCATTATCCCGAACGCTAATGAGCTCTTGTGTCCGGGAACTATAGGACATTGATGAGATACTCGCGCCAATGCGCTACTGCTGCATACCGCTGCTCTGAGCAAATCCTGGAATGGACTCGTATGGAACGAGGACGACATCGCGAAGAGCCTCCACTAGACCACCAAGACCCGATCCACAAATGATGCCGACGCGAGGCTTGCGCAGTTTCTCCGGTAGTAATCTATGAAGGACGTTGATTGAGGCCAGGTAGGGTACTGGTTGGTCTAGCAGCATGATGGCGACAAGGAGCCCGTTTCAGGGACGTGCCTCTTGAAGAGTCACGGGAGTCACGTTGTTTTTCATTCTTAGCTCTTACTCCGATCTGGCATGGCGGATTTGAACTTGCGGCGTTCCGCTGAGGACTCTTTTGGTAAGTTCATGCTTATCCGAAGCGTTTTTCATTCTACTTAAGTATTCTGCAGATGTGTGGTACAATGTACAGAGCCTGACTCTTTTTTGCCATAAGCTTGTTTCGCGACGACCCCTTCCAACACACCTGCTTTCCTGTGTTCAAACCGACATCCTCCTCCCTTTCCAGTAGTAACCCACCTTTTCTCGACATTTAGGAGATGTGCTTTTAGCCGGTCTGACAGTGACAGCCAAACAAGAACGTCAAGAAAACAAGATAAATGTAAGGCCCACATCTAAAATTGCCTCTCCGTCCTGTTCCTACCATCGACTCGACACGACAACACTCTTTTGATAACATCGCACTCTCTTTTGGTATGCTATTAAAACTGGTCGCCTTTGGCGCGCTCGCCGCATCCTATGTTACTGCGGCCGGCGTGTCGCGCGCTATTGCTATACCCCCTCAATCCCGTATTTCTTGGGAAACGTACGCCGTCGGCGATGGTCGACCCTGACATCGCACACTGCAGGAGGCGCGTACGACGAATGCCGAGCGTCTCGCTCGTGGTCTTCCTTTGAAGGCTCCTCATCGTCGTAAACACAACCGTATGTCGTCATTCTTCCAATTGTAAGCGACACGAGTAACACGTTTTATACAGTGGGCCGCACCGAGACGTCTTCTGTTCCTCTGTATGTCCTGCGAACTTCTGAACTTGAATTGACGATTCTCATTCTTTGCGCAGTCTCACGAAGACTGGAGTTTTGCAAATGAAGAATAGCAACGGCGACATCATGGGCTATGTCTCCAAAACAGCAAACTCATTCGGGGAATACGGTTCACTACAGACACAAGGCAATGCACTCCATATATCCTTTTCGTATGACCCTACGAAACCGCTTCAACAACTCGATTTCATCGGGACTGTACGTGGTTCATCTTCAACTCCTGCTAGCCTTTGGGCATTGATCTCTCGACAAATAGGACAGTAGTATTTATTCCACCTTCCCTCTAGTGGGATTCGTCAACGGTTTTGCTAGCACCAGCAGTAATCTCGGTAGTGGTTCCAAGTAAGTTGTGAAGGATCTGCTCTCGCACGATTGCCTCATTTATTCTCAGCTATCTTTACGTCGCCGGCGTCAGCCAGACTCCAAAGGGTTCACCACCTGTTACTCAGGCTAATGCATTCTCCACTTATAGTGGCAGTCCGGAAACCGTGGAAAGTGCAGTCGTAAGTGAGCATTAGAGTTCTCGTTGTATTTCTGACCTTCCTTGTGTTAGTGGAGTATCGACTCGGCCACGGGAAAAGTAACCGCACAGTGGATCAACACTGACGGTACAGTACCTACGACATATTTGTGCTATACCGCTGGCGCCGGTGAGTGATATTGACTGTTCCTTCATCTTCTGCCGACATCGCACCTAGATGCCATCCTTCTCACTGGCAACGTTGCGCTGCTTGCCGCTAACTTTGGGCAAGTTACGCAAATTGTAAGTACACAGCCTCTTTTAGAAATATTTCCAAGTGCTTACTCGGGTGTCGATAGGACCTGTATTTCGTGGAAGACACGTAGTTCATTGACATACAACTATTCCTGGGTTTGCTAATCATGTATATGGTGTGACTTCCGATATACCTATGCCTTTTTTTTGGCGTCTTCGTCGTGCGCGATGCGCGATACTTACGACTCGCTCAGGTAGAGGTGTCGGGGAAGTAATCCTTTGAACCTAATGAGACACTAGTACACCACACCACGGATGCAAACACTCACACTTTCTCACTGTCACCGTCATACCTACATGCAATGATACACCGAAGTCAGTGCACGCGAATGTGTCTGTGGAGTTAACGTTTCAAGGACTAGACGCCTCCATCAAACTAGAAAGACTCGATCCAAAAATTATTCCTACACTGCGCACTATTGCTGAGGTAGATTGACGGCAGTGTATACAATCCAGCCTTCTGGACTGTTGTTCAATACTTTGTCTCTACTTACTCCTCAATCTACAGATTGAATGTCTTATCTAGTACAGTCTGGAGGCTTGGCTGTGGCGATCGACTGCACAACTTGACCCCTAAGCTTCTGTCTGCTTCTGCCCATCATGGCCTCAATTCTCCCCATCAAGACCTCTCCCTCGACCTCCAAGGCCTCGCCCTTGTCGAGCTCTAGTCCAACCTCATCCAGCGCTCCCTCAACCCGGACAAGGTCGGCGACAGCTAAAAAAGCTGCAGATAATATAGAAGTATGGAAGAACACAACTCGCGGTGCCTACGAGAGTATCCGAGAGGAGGTAGAAGCAGCAGCGTGGCCAAGGATTGTTTGTTACACCACTAGTACCATCAACGGCACATTGACTCCCCTCTCCCGCGACGGCGACTTCGGCCCCATCATCAAGCTTATCGAGATCGTCGGGCGCCTCTGGCTCAGTTCAACTTTAGCCCGCGACCTTGTCATCACACGAATGTATATGTTGTACGGTCACAGTGCCGAAGCCCAGGCACAGTTCAAACTGCGACACCCTGAAAAGGGCTCCCCAAAGGCGAACATCTTATAGAGTTTATTACGAAGCACTTTCCGAACGTTATCTTTAAAAAAACTGCCAAGGAGAACTCGTCAGTTTGTGGTAGTGTTAACAAGGGCGAGGAGGAAGGTGCAGACAAAAATGAGATGTTCATCTCGAAGGACCTGGTTCAAGTATATCTTGACACACAGGTATGTCCCAACTACACCACATAGTTCCATTAGTCTAAACCACTGCATAGGCAGGTCGTCGACCATCTGCCGTGACGGAGATCCAATTCGTGAAGGTCAAGCGCTTCGTCGAGTTCGTTCTAATCTCCACCATCCTGCATGAACTCGGTCACTGTCTGACCAAATACTTCTTCGGGCCCCAATTTGTAACTCCCTATCTTCCGGTACTGGTTGGTTCCGAACAGCGAGGTGTCGAACGCGTTGGCGAAATAGGGCAGGATATCGAGATGGTCATGGTCGGCTGCATTGCTGCTCTTCAATGGGAAGAACCAGGATCATTCTATTTCGATGCCAATGAACGGCTGTGGACCGTCGATAAACTGGTGGGTTGGGTGAAGACTCAAGACGTGGACAGTGTTGAAAAGTGGTACAGTTTGAGTATGTGGATATCCTTTTTTATCGCTCGTTGTTGATCCCATCATAGCTGACGCCCAAATTGACCATGTCAGCGAAATGGTCCATCATGGCTATATCATTCAAATACCATTCAGTGGCCAGAGAGAAATTGGCGGTGCTTCTGGAAAGGCTATTCGAGCCAAGTTTGCTGGGGACCGGATGAACATGATTGTACAGCAGGAAGTCATCGAGGATCAGACTTTTAGTGGTCTTGATTCCAACACAGGCTCGGAATACTTGCCTGGGCTCCAAATCACCCTCAATCCCTTGGCTATACGGTCTGCCACCAGTGGTGACCGGAAATTCTGAGGTCTTCGTTCATCATTGACCCTCGCTTTTGACTTATGAGCTGCCGGTGTTATAGCTTTAGGAGCCGAATCATCAGGGAAGATTCTGGGAGAAGGGAGGTCGGAGCCTGAGAGACGGAAAGAGCCTGAGAGGATTGTGAATTATGGTTTTCTGGTATTTTTCGGGCACGGTTCGTTGTATCCTGAATGCATGATCGAATCTCTATATATCAGTATCTTATTCCAACGGTGTTCATTGTACCCTTCATGGTTCAAAGCTTGCTGGATTGTTCGGTGCGCGTGCAACGAGACTTGCTCTAGTCAGTTTCCCTCCTTCCCTCTGCCCTCCATTGTCCAAAACTGACTGACGTCCTGCTTGCACATCCTTAGGGTGTGAACTTCATGCCTGTGTTCCCATTCATCAAATCCCACGCACCTGTCTTACAGTTATAGCATGCAGTTCTTCAAGGACCTGTACGACCTTTTTTGGGTTCTGTTCGCCGCAAATTTCCTCGTAAGTACCTCTCATACATACAATGAGTTGCCGGAGCCAAGATAGACATCGTGCACGGTGAACTGGTGGGCCTTGAAATGGCCTCGTATTAGACTAGGACGACATGGTGAACTAGTAAGTAAGTAGATCTGCAGGACCCGATCCACAGGCCAACCATAAGTCGTAGTCGGGATTGAGCGGACCGTGCTGTCATTTATAGCGCCAATCTCCTACACCAATGATGCCAATTCGGCTGTCAAGTCTCACGAGTCTCCCCTTCATATTTAAAGCAGTGAGTCTTCGTGAGATGGAGGCTAACACAAACAGTCTAGTCCCTCGCTCATACTATGGCACACCCCCAAGCCAGCCAGCGGTGGTACAACCCTGCCCCAGGCGTCAAATACCTGCTACCATCCGATGAGGCTGAACGGGAAAGGTGCTCGTTCCATCATCTGTTGACTTGATCTAACCATCTATTCGCAGACTTGATCTCCAACACGAGTACCTGACCAGAAAATTATGCGATGGCCATCTAATCTTTGCTCCAAATGCTGCACTGAAGAATGACCTCCACGTTTTGGATTCCGGTACAGGCACTGGTAATGGAAACTGCTACTATGTTGATTGATAGTTTCACTCACGAGCGTCGACGTAGGAATCTGGATAATCGACGCGTGCAGTGAAGCCCCAGGGGCGAACTTCATTGGCATCGACATTCAAGACCGTCTTTTCCCTGCGGTCACCTTGAAGAATGCTTCCTTTTCAGTCCACTCGGTCGTAGACTTGCCTTCGGACTGGAGCAATCAGTTCGACCTGGTCAACCAGCGCCTACTGATCGCAGCGCTGGGAGAGGAACAGTGGAAAATCGCGTTGCGCGAGGTTCACAGAGTGCTTGTTCCGGGTGGCTATGTCCAATTCATCGAAGGCGTATACCCATGGCTCGACAATATGGGACCTGCCTCTGAAGCTTGTCACAAGGTTTTCAGGAAGCTTTTCGGGGCGAAGAACTTGCACAGAATTCCCAGGAACTGGACTGAGGTGGATGAAAGCGTACGCGTGTAAATGATAGTATGACCTACTCTGAATAGTCCCTATTCAAACATTTTTGCAAGTAACAAACGTAGGAGACGACCGAGGCGAGCTGACTGCGCTCGAGAATCCAATGACATTCTGAGGTGCAGGTGCTCTCTGCTGATGGATGCCCAGGAGGCAGACAAGGCTTCACACTAGCAGGGTGGATCGGTCCTCACATATCGCGGGGATGGCATTCAGTATTTCGGGAGGAAGGATGGAGGGCTGGGGGATGCGAGCTGGACGTTTACGGCGGAGAAGGAGATGGGTTATCATGATATCGGGGAGCATGTCTCCCATCGACATTGTTCGCATGGCCAGGTGTATGAAAGCCATGATAAGCACGTAAAGCAAGTAAACGGGAATGAGGGGAACGAGTAGCGGCCACTGATCGGGAAGTAAGTGTTGCATAGTTGGGATTCAGGAGGTGGGAGATGGAGAAACAGTGCTGAAGTGGTAGCGCATCCGAACTGATTGCAGAAGTTGACAGCCTGTAGCCCATCAGTATCCGACTCAATGATTTGGCTAGCTAGATTTGACGAACCGTAACAACGTACGCCATGATATGCAGCAACGCGACGCGCAATATACCACCGACATCGACAACAGCGGAATAGTAGGGCCACGCTCCCAAAAGTCCGGTGTCGGCAAAATAAGACTGAGTCCAGCATCATCATAGATAACTTGAAGAATAGGCGTTAATGTTCACCGATGTTCCAACAGAGTACAGAGATCTCCGAGTCGTCAAGACCGTGAATTCACGCGTATCTACCCAAGCCCTGGGGTCTTGATTATAACAGTTCCAAAGCTCAGGCCGTACGAGCGTGGGCGTGTACAAGGAGACAGAAGATCAGAGTTGCTTGAAGGAGCAAAACGAGGTCAAGGTGATGGTGGTTCAACTTCCAGGTCAAGTCCGCGATCAAGTCACAATGATCTCACGTGGCTATCACCTTTTTTCATTACCTCCGCCACAAATGATATCGTTCACCTCATTTCCGGCGCGAAATGAAACGCTGGGGAATTACGCGCGCCATGCCGACGACGACATGGACGTGGATCTCGACCAAGACGACTTTGCACCCGGAGCATCCAAACTAACATGCCCAGGCGAGGTGCTCACATCGGCGCAGGATTACATGCGGTATGTGCTCTCGCGACTGCAAAAAGGATTGACATCCCAACGTCTGCAGATTAGAGGGCACGGAACGTATGTCGACAATGAGCAGGTTATTGCGTCTGTTGCGGGCACCATCGAGCGGGTGAACAAGTTGGTGACGGTTCGGGCTGTCAGGACAAGGTGAGCGATGCTGGCTGCTTGTATGTGATTTTGACACGATGTTGGCAACAGATATAATGCTGAAGTCGGTGACCTTGTGGTCGGGCGAATCACAGAAGTGAGTACTCTCTCATTGCCGTGCTCAGCCATCGTTTAACGCTGCTACAGGTTCAACCGAAGCGATGGAAAGTCGAAGCCAATTCCAGGCAAGATGCAGTTCTTATGCTGTCATCAGTCAACCTACCTGGAGGCGTGCAGGTGCGTGCTCGTTTTCAACTTTCCTTCCACTTTTCGCTGAGAATTTGCATAGAGGCGAAAATTGGAGAGTGACGAGCTCCAAATGCGGACGTTCTTCGAGGAGGGCGACCTTTTGGTGGCAGAAGTGCAGGCTTTCTTTGGCGATGGCTCAATGTCACTACATACGCGCTCGCTCAGTTACGGCAAAGTGAGCACGACCCTCTAAATCCTAAACACGCTAACCATTCTACACCCTCAGCTACGCAACGGACAGCTTGTTATAGTCTCGCCCATCCTCGTACGGCGTCTGAAGAGCCATTTCATCACGCTCCCCTGCGGTGTAGATTTGATTCTGGGGCTCAATGGTTATATTTGGGTTAGCAAGCATATAAAACAGAGCGATCGGGAAGGTGAAGAGGGATTTGACGCTGAAGCCGTGTACTCTAATCAAAACGACGTGAGCTGCATTCACGCTGGTTCTATTTCCTCGCTCACTTGCTGTAGGAAATCGACGACTTCACGCGGATCGCCATATCCCGCGTTAGCAACATAATCCGCGTACTCGCCTCTCGTTTCATTCCCCTGTCGGACACGATATTGCTCAAGGCGTATGAATGGACGATTGAACAAGAGAACGACGTAAAGGATCTATTACAGGATGACTTCGGCGATGCTCTTGTGGCGAGTATCACCGCCGTAGGTTAGGCTTCGTAATCTGTTGAGACTATGAATCATCATCCTTTCTGCTGATTCAGATGCACTCTCGGAATGGAGCTCATGACACTTCTCTTCCCAAGACTGAGCACGTCAACTGTGGAGGTTATGAGGTGACTTTGTCAGCTGGCTCGTCCTACTTAAGAAGCCCGTTCTCTGGCGCCTCGGACTCATTCCAGTCATGTCTTCTCAGTCTGTCACCGCAGAGCTCTTCTTCATGAACCCGCCGCCTAATGGCGAAAAGCCTTTTTTCAGCATCAACAGCAATGCCACCGGGCAGCGCGAAAGGAACTACACGACCTCTCCACACACTGTGACCATCGAGAACCTCAGAGGAAAGGAGCCTGCGCCCACCCTCGACACGTTTGGTTTCCAGCTGTATTCCGACAGACCGACAGCCTTCATTAAAGATGGGGAGGTCGAAGTCGAGGGATATTACCAGGAGAGCATCGACGCTATCAAAGAACTGACCGGCGCCACTCGCGTGCAGCTCTTCGACCACAGTACGTCCCACCCCTCTCATATCCAGCTGGCACTGACCAACGGCCCAGCCATCCGCCGCCGCCGCCCCAGCGAGCCCGAGGACACGCCCGACAAGCGGCAGCCCGTCGTCAACGCGCACGTCGACCAGACGCCCGCCTCCGCCGTCGCGCGCGTGCACCGGCACCTCCCCGCCGCGGACGTGCCCGCGCTGCTGGCGCGCCGCTTCCAGATTATCAACCTGTGGCGCCCGATAGCGCACCCCGCGCTCGACTGGCCGCTCGCGCTGTGCGACCACCGCAGCGTGGACGTGCAGAAGGACATGCAGCCCGTGGCGCTGGTGTACCCGGATCGGGAGGGGGAGACATATGGGGTCAAGTATAGCGAGCGGCAGCGGTGGGGGTCGTTCAAGGGCGTGCGCCCGGATGAGTTTGTGCTGATTAAATGGTATGTCGCAAGTATGGTTTACCGTGCATTGAGTAATGGATCCCTTTAGTTTCGATTCCATTCAGGACGGGAGCGTCGCGCGATTTACGCCCCACACCGCATTTGCGGACCCTTCCACCCCCAAAGACGCACCCTTCCGAGAGTCGATCGAGCTGAGAGCGTTGGTGTTTTATGATTGACATACTACAAGAGGTTTAGATGGCAGTAGTACATGTACGAAATATAAATTACTCTAAAAAATACACACCCACACACAATCACAGTCCGCGCTCTGCATCAAAGTGGTGGTAATCCTCCATGAGCACTCTCATCTTCCAAGGCTGCGAATCCTCGTCCGGCTCCTGGTCTGCCCATGACATATCCTCATCGTCGGCATTTATAGGATACTGCACGGGGTCGTTCGGCAGGCTGTCGATATCTACCTCTTCCTCCTCGGCCTTCATTTTGCGCCTTTTGATTTCCTCCTCGTCTTCCTGAAAACAGTTGTGTAAGTAAAAAAAAAAAAGTAGCGCCACAAAAGTAAAAGACTGACTATGTCAAACTCGTCCTCTTTTTCTTCGTATTCGACATTTTCATCAAGCTCCTCAAAGTCAGCCGCGAAAGCGCCCCATCGTTCCACACTGGGACTGTGCCAGATGAGGATATTCCCCATCCGAGTGGTCGATGCCATACAAGACTTGCTTGGATGCCACTGAAAACGTGAGTAAAGACAAGTGTTGAATGCGTAGTGTACGGAAATGGCGCACGTGTAAATGAGTCAAGGCTTCACGTCCGCCATCTAGTGTAGTAGCAAACTGCCCATCGTTCGATATGTCCCAAATGTATATCTTGTGCGTCGCAGCATCAGCAGCACCTCCAGCCAGCCATTCACCGTTGGGACTAAACGCCATAGAGTGCCACGCTGTCCTGTTAATGGGGTCGTTGAAACGATGTATCGGCTCCAACTCGGTGTCAATGAGCTCTGCGTCTTTTGAGGATGGCGGAAAGTTTGGGACGTTGAATTGCCGGAGCGTTCGATCTGATGAGTTGGTCACGAAACGCCTGCGAGAAGATGGGATCAGAGGGAAGAAATGATGACAAGGTCCGCGTGTGTACCGTCCTGTTTTTGAAAACTCGATGCCCTTCATGAAACCCGCACCAGAGGTCCTGTAGCGCGCGACCATCTGCAAATAATATAAACATAGGGTTGATGGGCAACACGGTTCAAGGCACCTTTCTTGTTTTCGTGTTGAAGACCAGTAGCGTGCCCGCAGATGTTCCAACAAAGATGTACCGCCCAGACGGGTCAAAACGCGCCACCGTCATTTCAGACCTATTCAAAAAGTCGTCAGCTTCAGACACTCTTGCAGACGAACTGCAGGACCTCGAATCTACCACTTCCTCGACAAGCTCAACACGCGATCGGTATTCCTTCCTCCGATCGACGAGATACACTTCACCGGTATCCAGCAGCGCCACAATGATCTTGCTACGCTTGAACATCATCACTTGTGTTTAGGGACATGACACAGGCAGCGTGTACACACCTATTCCGGGATGGAACGACGCAGAAAGGACGGGCGAGTCGAAGCGGATCGTCGCGTACCGCTGGAGCGGGTCGCATTCCGAGGCGAGATCCCACACAATGACGTTCCAGTCCTTTGACGACGTCAGCACGAAGCGCGAGTTTCTCGACCAGCTGGCAACCAGAAAAAAAAAAAAAAGTTGGTCAATACTCGAGTTGCGCACGCTGTGGAACTCACCCACTCGAGATTGGTGACAGACTTGACGTGGCCCACGAGCGAGCGCACCTCGGCGCGCGTTTCCAGGTCCCATATCGAGGCGCTGCCGTTGTATTGTCCGCAGGCAATGTATCTTCCCGAGGGATCGAAACGCGCGAATAAGGCGTAGGCGTACAGCGATGTCTGGACTGTCGTTGGATGGCCAAGACTCCCGAATGGATCTGAAGGTACGTGAGAAAGGAGTCCTGCAGACTTTTTGAGGCTACAGACTGATTAATTGTTCATTCATGACCGTTCATGAGAGAAGACAGGGAGAGGATGGTGGTGGTCACTACTTAAGCTGTAAGGTTAGGGTTCGCGTTCGATCCGAGCATCCGAAGATGTAGTTACTCGGCGCCGTTGGCTGAAGATTGTCTGCACCTCCGTTTGACGAATGTATCTCTACAGCTTTCACGTATACATGTAACCTCGCTTTCTTTGTGTTATCATGTGAAAATCATTACATTCGTAGCAGTCATCCCCAGACACATTCCTGGCACGCCACACGTGGTGACCAGTTGCGCTGGTATGTCGTAACTCGTTAGGTTAGTAATAATACAGAGCATGATACAGTCGTGATATAATCTATCGTGTGATGATTCGAGTTCCCAAGTCCCCAACTGCGTAAGGAAAATGTGCGCCAGGACAGCTAATAAACATGAGAGAAGGAGGGATATCCAATTGATGGGCAAGAGCGGCTACAGTCGAAGGCTCGAGCGGACTACGGACCATCACCTGTGAGCTTATCGTCAGCACCGTTCACATGCTAAAGTTTAAAAGACGTTACCAAGTCTATCGTTATTTCAGGAAATGCCTCGTCTAGAACTGTGAGGCAGTCAGCGATCCACAATCGTCACCAAGGTGGGGACACAAACTCTTAGCATTAGCTTCTAGCTCGGACGGTACGCCGCGTTCGTCATCGACAAAATGAACGATCTTGAGATACGACGTCTCTTCGTTCCGTCTAACATACATAATCATGTGGAAGATGTGGTTGATCTGCCTCATAAGCTTCACAGGCCGGAAGCAGTGCAAATCTTCTCACCTCATCAGATTTAACTAACACGCAAACGGTCTTCCGCTTCATTTGTGCAATCTTGGAGATCAGGTTTGACCCCCACATACGAGAGAGCTTCCAACGATGTAGTAATGGATACTGATCATACAGCCAATAAAGCGTTCCCAACAACTTTGCCTTGTTCTGAGTTGCGGCGAAAAGAATTACGATCGCGAAGAAGTACGCGCAGAAATATCTAGGAATACCGTCAGTAGGAGGGAGCCCGGGGAAAAAACAACGAACCCTGCTGTACTCGGATCTATGGCTATGTTGCCTACAAAGACAGTCGGGGCAAGAGCTAACGTTAACAGGACAATGGTCAAGGGTGTCTTCGGGCTTCTTGGTAAACGGCCGCGATTGAATTTAAGGATGAGGAGCGAGATCGGAAACAGCGCCATAACAGTCAGCCATACGAGAGAAAACCTGATGAGCTATCATTAGAAGGAATAAGTGAGACCCGAGAACGAAACTGACATCTTCGACACGATAGCCAGGCTTGCTCCAGTCGTGGCATAAACAAGACCGCTGAACCCGACGAATGAAAGGACCGAGATATACGGGGCACCAGTGAACGGTAACGGCGTAAGAAAGACAGCCGGTATCACTCTGTCGTGAGCCAGCTGCTCAAAGAGTTCACATGCACTGACTATGCCTGAATAACGTTATTAGACAAGTCCAAATCAAGCAGATAGCCTGCCTCACCGGTCAAAACGCCGCCACAAAGCACAATGATGGCATCTACGACGACCCAGATACGTAACCATCGTCCACCAGACTGTAGAACGTTGAGATTGCGCCGTGGAGATAAAAAGAAAAGACTCGCCACTTCCGCAAGCAAACTGAGCACATTCTCAGCCGCCAGGACCTTCTCCATTGGAACGACGGCCATAAGAAGGGTCATAACGAGGAAGTTCAACATAATCGCGGGAATATGGAGATTCCGTAGCACCAGCGGGAAGCGGCCGGGTTTAATTTTTGCGATGTATGAAGGAGTACCTGTGACATTTATTAATGATGCACGTCGAAGACAGCAAGGAGAAAGGCGCAATGGGTCTTAGAGACGCCCGTCCGAGAATACCGCCAGCCACAAAGCCGTAGCTGTGCCTCTACACCACTTGGTATGGTGCGCCACGGAACAGAATACTTACATTCGAATCCGGTTAGCCCGAGCATCCCCAAGCAAAAGCCATTGAAAATTTGACGGGCAACCTCGCTCCCTGAGGACGCAGAGTGGGTATGCCAATTTTGCTCCAACTGCGCATTTCCAATTCGTCCCCAGTGAACGGAGGACGCCACGATCAACGCGACCATCGATACAATCTACTGAGCTGAGTTTGTGTCTTGTGGTGACAGCGACATGACTTACGTGAAGTGATAAGACTGCTAGAGCTAAGCGCGCGCTTTCTTTCATGCCGCTAAGACTGATGATCGTGAACAGAACAAGGACTATAATGGCGCCAACAAATGAAGGGAAGGGTAGTGCGACCTCCGCAGACAAGTAAGAGGCGGCTGTAGCAGCCGACACTACAGCGGTTGAGGAAAAGTCGAGGAGAAGGAGAGACGCGCCGATCAAAGCGAACGACTTGGTGGAGACATTCAAGCTATAAAGGAGATGAGTTAGTGTATATCAAAGCAGCCACATGAGCGCACATGTATGAGTATGGCGCGCCCGTAATAGGCAAAGCTGAGCCTAATTCTTCCATTATGGGGCGCCATAAGAATAAAGCGAGTGCAGCCGTAAGGAGTGATATTGGGGAGCTGAAAAATAGTCCATTGAATGTGGGTATACGGGGATATAACAAGAGAGCGTACTATACGCTGGCAACTGCGGCAACGGCCGGCAAGGCGTAGAATACACTTCCGAGGACAGCGTTGCCGGCGAGTGCAGTGGCAGTAAATTGGCCAAGGACCTTTTGCTCGCGTAATGTCGTAACGCGTTTCATTCCCGCGAGTTCGTCCTCCGCCGTGAGCTTGGTGTGGATGACCGAGCCCCAACCAGCGAACTCAAAGTCATTTGAGAGATTGAGAAAGCGCGAAGGGACGGTCGTAACTTTGATTGAATCCTTTCGTCGCTTGCGTTGCCTGCGAAGGATCACGTCGAATTGGGACTCCAGGAAAGTAGGCGGAGAGTTCGCGTCTATATCTGGGCCTGTACCACTGTTTCAGCAGAAAAAGAGCAAACAATATACGCATCAAGTTACCCGACACTGAGGCTCGCTGAATAGGCTCAATTGCGATCCAGGGCTCCATATCGCTCACGTCTGCTTCGGCGTTTGGAGGGGAGTCCCAATCCATTTTGTACCAATTCTGCCGCGTTCAAAGGGCGTCAAAGAGTGAATCTGCTAACCGCTTTCGACGAAGATGGATGAAAGAATCAACTCCTAATATAAATCAGGAGTTACCGTCTACGGCCACGTGACGTTGCCTAAAAATAGCGGTATCCATCTTTCTTCAGTCACGTAAGTGCAACTTTGTTGTTGCCTTTTAGTGACACGGACAATGAGCGCCTTTCAAACCCAACACAAAGTAAGAGCACATCAATCTAGATCTGTTGATCAACTCTGTCATCTTTTAGACCGAGAGTCAAGTACCAATGTGGAAGAAGAACTTTGAAGTTGCGAAGCCACCTACGTCGAATCATGCCGAGCCATTTGTAGAGCGCCGATGCAAGTACTAGTGTCGCTAGTGCTTCTTCACGAGGGATACAGTACTCTTGATCTAGAAAATACAGGTACAAAATGATAGATCTTAAGAATTGAGAAATCCTGCCGATCTGAAGCGCCACGGCGGGACGGCGATGATGGCCGGCTTGATCTGCCGAACGGATCACTGGACGGCAGACAGCACTTGCTTCCAACCTCCACGACATGGCCTACGTTGCGGTCGACGCCGACGATGTGCGTCCACTATCTGAGTTCCTGAGGCTTTCGGTACTCATAACATCCTTCGCAGCGTCTAGAAGAGGGCCCAGAAGGTCTCCAGTTCAAATGTAACCTGGTCCATGACACCAAATACCCATTTGTTTTAACCGTCCATCAGCATTCCTGGGAGACGCCAACGCAGATACAACTGGCAGGGGTGTTGGACACGCCGACCGAGGTATGTCTCCTTCCTCTGGAAGGACCTGACTTGACGCGTGTTTAGGGTATCTCGCAGACCGACCTTACCCAGCCAAGGGCACCTCCGGCTTCTGGACAGTAGAATATTATCAACCATATTTCGACATCGACACAAAGGCCGTACGTGCACCTGATCTCTTACTGGTATGTTCCCTGACGCTAGGTTGTTTTAGGTCTTAACCCGATGTTATGCAACTCTGCTTCCCACCTCTACGGACTACCTCTCCACCCACCTTAACCCCGCCGACCTCTACGGACCCTTTTGGACGCTGACTACATTAATATTTGCTCTCTTCTTGTCGTCCAGTCTTGGCGCGTCTATCGCGGCATACCTCTCTGCCCCAGGGTCAGAGTACGACTATGACTTTCAATTATTATCGATTGCCGCCTCGCTAGTATACGCGTACGGACTTGGATTGCCGGTGCTACTGTGGGTTGCCCTGCGATACCTTGGTGTAGGGGAATGGAGCGTTGTGGAGGCTGTTGCGGTATGGGGCTACGCCATGTTCGTCTGGATTCCTGTCGCAGTGAGTAGATGGTTTATTCTTGCTTCAGTTTTACCCACCAATCATCGTAAGGTTCTGTGCGTTATCCCGGTGCCGCTTGTGCGTTGGGCCCTCGTGGCCGTTGCGTTTCTTCAGTCAGGGTACTTTCTTGTCCGGAATGTCTACCCCATTCTTGCTTCGGTATGTGAACCTACACGTAACTTCCGTCCAACGCTTATCCCTGCCTGCAGGCTGAAGCAAAGGCAACACGTCTGATTATCATTGCTATCGCGGTTCTCCATGCCGGATTAGCCTTGACATTCAAAGTCTTATTTTTCAGCTACTACGTCGTAGATAAAATTGGTATAGATTTCCCTCTACCTGGTGGAGATGCTCCTACTACACCTACTCCTTCGTCTACTGCTACTTGATCCTTTCTGTGTAATAAATTAGGACAATGATGAAATTTTGCATGTAATGAGACCCTAACCCGAATATTCGCTTGACTTGTTGCTCCACCACGCGCTGCCATGAGCTGGGCGAATATTGACTTGCACTCGCATCGGACGCAGCTTGTCGCGACGGCCATAGCAGCGTCGGTAGCGACCGGAACCGTTCTTTCTGCCTACAACGCCTACTCCAAGCGGACACGGCGACGGAACTTGAACGATGAAATTGTCAAGTCGATAGCGAACAAGGGCTCCAATTTCAACTTTCAAAAACAGCTAAGCGAGGACAGGGAGCCCGAGGAGATTGCACTCAAGCCCAAGGCGACGGCGTTTGACGAGAATCTCATCCGGGAGCAGCTGGCCCGCAATTACGCATTTTTTGGCGACGACGGCATGGAGAAACTTCGCGCAGGGAGCGTAGCGGTCATCGGATGCGGCGGGGTAGGCAGCTGGGCAGCAGTGATGCTCGTGCGATCGTGAGTGGGGGCCCCGTGGCCTGGACAGACCAGAATTATAATACTGACTGTCCTGGCTTGCAGGGGTGTCTCCAAGATTCGCCTGGTAGACTTTGACTATGTCACTCTGTCCTCGCTCAACCGGCATGCAACGGCGACCGTTTCGGACGTCGGCATGCCCAAGGTAAAGTGTATCGCCAATGCGCTTAGGCAGATGGCCAGATGGGTCGATGTCGACGACCGGGTAGAAATTTGGCGCAAGGAGGAAGGCGGCCTCCTGCTCGAAGGGGTAGACTGGGTCATTGGTATGCCTTTTTGGTTCGCGTCCTTGCTCCGCGTCCTGACCCTGCCTCTTCATAGATGCCATAGATAACATATCCACCAAAGTGGACTTGCTAAAGTATTGTTATGATAATAACATCAAGGTAAGGTTCCTGCGCTCGCGTAATGTTTCCCCATTGACCAAAAGACTTGCTCAGGTCTTCTCCTCCATGGGAGCTGGCGCAAAGTGCGACCCCACGCGGGTTCAAATTAGCGATATATCTTACACAATCTATGATCCTCTAGCGCGTTCCGTTCGGAGACGTCTTCGTCTGATGGGCGTCCTATCTGGAATCCCGGTGGTTTATTCTACGGAAGTTCCTAGCGATGTAAAACTCCTTCCATTGCCTGAAGAAGAGTTCCAGAAAGGCCCAGTTAAGGAGCTTGGGGTATTCGACGACTTTAGGGTCCGAATCCTTCCAGTTCTTGGTTCGTCTTTCGTACCCTTGAATCTCACTCCGTTATCTCAATTTAGCTCTTCAGGTCCTCTACCATCGATATTTGGATTACACGTCGCGACTTACATCATTTGTGAGCTCGCCGGTAAACCCATCCTAAACCCTCTTCCGATCAAGAATCGTAGAAAGGTGTATGAAAAACTTCTGCGGGACCTTGCTAAACGAGAATCACTACTCGCCGGACAAGAACTCAAGTAGGTGATTCCTTTCTTCTACACCCTTTCGTCCGCTAACGGAAGCATAACAGTAAGCTTCCTATAGACGAAGACGACGTGGCTTTCATATTTGAAGACGTCTACCGTGGGCGCTCAGTCGTTTCACCTCACGATGTTCCAGCTCGCCCTACGCTTCTTCGCTGGGAAATGAAGAATCCCCTCAGCCTGCACAACTGTGTTGTCATGGATTACAGCGACGCGGAAAAGCACGCCCAGAAGTGCGGTACTGAAGGCCTAAGCCCACAAAGTGTATGGGGAGACGGAGCTCAAGAGCTAGTGCGCCGCCGTGCCCAAGAAATCTCCCGGTACCTCGAGTGGCATGCTTGAAATGCGGATAATGCTCCGTCAAGCAGGCCGCGGGGGCGTGTTTAATGTGAGTGTTGTACAGTCTAATGGATTTCGATTTTATCTGATTAAATGGCCAGACGTTTACCCGTCGGTACCGTGTCATTTGGACGCCTCCCGCTCAATTGTTCCAAGTCGACGATTCCAACTTCGCTGGTTTTGAATCTTTACGTATGTGCGTGCGCTGTGACATCGATTCTTAAGCACGCATTTTTACTTACATGAAATCATGTACTAGTGATTTTGTATATCGCCTGGGACAGTATAATCAAGGGATCCTTCTTTCCGGGAACTCCACGGTGGTGTCGTACTTGGCAATTCAAGTTAAGGAACGTCTTGAGTGCATGGATGCCCGGGACCTACACAGGTAATCATATTTAGTTACTCATCTTCTAGACTAGAGTCAATGCGCACGAGCGATTCATGACCGCATCACCGCCGTTGAGCATACTCAAGCTGCGTACTTGTCCGCTACATAGTAACATACCTCGCTTGACCCTGGATTAAACGTGCCGCCCGGGCTGCAAACCACGACTTTCGGGTGAGCCTGATGACCTACTCAATACGGTCTAGTACGCTTTCCAACCCAAAATTCAATGTTTTTTTAAAGTTTCAAACGAGGCTCAGACTGCCCCACGGCTGCAATCGGTATCCCCGTGAACGGGCTCTGTTATGGCAAGGTGTTCTATCTATTCACTTTCTCTCATATCCGTATCCATAACCATATTCTGAAAAGGTTCTTAGGCACCTGCAGTCGGCGATTTCTCAGTTGCGCGCAGACTTGATTCCTCCCCCGACCGATACCACTTGCGCTCAGGCCTGCTCATAACTCCGGAATCCCCGAGCAGTATAATTCGACGCCGCCGATCGCGATGTGTTTTTGTCTGCCCTTTGACGGACGGGATTTGAGGATGCGCAAGTCCGAGGCTAACGAGTTGGTCACATATCCGGACCCTTTATGTACCCAGAAAGGACCTCTGTGCGATCCAGGGACACTGACTGTGTTCATGTTCGCAATCTAGCCTGGAGAGTAGAAGCTCCCTTCATATTCTGACAGAACACAGATCTTTCATCTTTTTGAATGTGTCCCAGGCATTTAGTTCCGCATGAGGGGAGGAGAACCGCGCTTAAGATTTCCCTTTCACTTCTGGCGATAATCTCGGCTAAGGGTGTGGGGTTTTATATCTTTTCTTCTCTAATGAAATTCGCAAACACCCTGGCTTCGTGCTGTGCATCCGGGACGAGCTTGCGCTTTTCGGTGATTTTGCGGTCTTCTGGGGCGATTGACGGAGAATGTCATTTGAGGTCCCCGTGAAGGGTGTGTGGTATATGGTATAAAGTCTCAGATCATGAGAATCCCTGGCTATCAGCATTTCCTCATCTTGCGTCTCTCCCCACCCCCCCCACCAATGGCTGTTGTTGTCCCCAACGTTGTGCCTACTACTATCGAGGACTGGGCTGCGTCGGCCGAGCTCACCAACTCGTTCCTTCTCAACGAGGATCATGCTTTGAAGGCCGCCCTCAAGAACACGGAAGAGAAGGGGCTCCCATTCGAGATTGCGGTCCCTGCTGAACAGGGCAAGCTGCTGCAGCTCCTGGCGACGTCTATACGCGCGAAGCGCATCCTGGAGATCGGCACCCTCGGCGGGTACGTGACGAGTTCTCGTTTTCACGCTTTCTTAATAAGAACGCGCTTCGTAATAGGTACTCTGCTATATGGCTGGCGCGCGCGTTACCTGAAGACGGGGAACTGGTTACGCTCGAACTAAATGAAAGACATGCGCAGGTTCGTTTCCCCTTCTTCTTCTTTGTATGATGTACTCATGACGTTTTCTAGGTCGCGCGCGAAAACATCGCCATCGCTGGGCTGAGCGCCAAAGTCAAGGTCATCGTCGGACCGGCGAGCGCTGCGCTCGTGGAGATGCAGCCGGACCCGCCTTTTGATTTCATCTTCATCGACGCGGACAAGGCGTCTAATACCGACTACTTTACGCACGCCAAGCGGCTAGTGCGCACTGGGGGTACTATTGTGAGATTTTTTCCGTTTCTATTGGTGTGTATCGCACGTGCGTTGAACCGCGACTAGATTGTGGACAATATGATGCTGGTCGGGCTGGTCGCCAATATGTCGTATTCGGACGACAACGTTGAGGGTGTGCGGGCGCTGCTGAAGGCGCTAAAGGACGACCCCGAGGTGGACTGCACGGCGGTCGGCACAGCGTGCTATAAGGGCTTTGACGGGTTCCTTTACGCTGTGAAGAAATAGATCAAAAGCATTGAAAGCATCCTGTAATATTAGTGTACTATTCACTCTGGACGGTTCTCTTCTCCCTCTCCCTGAAGTTTTTGGTGTTATCATCGATGTACATAATAATATTAATTATGGGGACAATATATACCACTCTAAAGATACAACAATATCGTATCGTACAGCCGCCGTGGCGTACACACATAAGTACATGTGAAAGTCGTCCAAAAGCTTAACTTACAACAGCCTCTACGTAAGATGTAATAGAACAGTTCGCCTTTGCGAAGTCGAAGAAGCCACACACAGAGTCAAGAAGGTCCCGAGAAAGAAGCCTGTTAAGGCGTACGACACGGTCAACGATAACCTGTTTCGCGGCTCGGGTGGAGGGGAGTCTGGTGCAGCGTCAGAATCAAAAGTGGCCTGCACGGCGACAGATGAATGTGGCGTGGGTGAAGAAGGATGCGAAAATTGCGGCGATGAGGCAAAAGTCTGTTTCCCACTTGAAGACAGATTTGCAAAGTATTGGGTAAGGGAAAGGGGCGGTGACGAGAACGGAAGGCTGGTCAGCCGTTTCCTTTCCATGATGCTGTCATGCAGCCCGGGCATGCTGAGATGGTCGAATGAATTCGGCGTCAGGGGCGACACGGACGAGGCACGACTGGAGGATGAGGAAGTCGAAGGAGGAGGAGGTATGGCTATCCGCAGCGGGGACACACGGGACTGTGCGTCCGACCACCGGACCTCAGGCTGCTTGGCCTGACTCTCTAGGCGCTCTTCCAATGCAGAAACTACACCTTCAAGATCGTCGATGACGCCCGCCAGCTCCAGGACGTCGCCTGTGAGCGAGGCTGTGTCCTTCTCCCGCACTTCGTCCGCGAGCAAGGCAATCATGCCTGATATAACGCCTGTCATCTCCGCAGGGTCCTCAGGATCAGGCCAGGCCGCGATGAGGCAGGCGAGCTCGGCGACTTTCGCTACGGCGGTCGCGAGATCCTTCGGAGCCCACTCATGGAACCACGGATGAAGGAACGCCACCGCAAGGCGCACGGATTCGACGATAGTCGAATGTAAGCGGATCTCAGCCGAATCTTCGAAATATCTGTCGACCATGTCGTGACAGAAGTGTTTGAAAGAGGCTTTCTTGTTCGCAAAGTCCCATGCTACATGGTCGAACGGCGTTCTCAGGAGCTGCTGCTTTAGCGGCTCGAGCTCCCTGCGGAGGAAATAACTCGGCAGTTTGTCGAGGATGGAAAGAAGGGGGATGGAGGACATGACGGAGGACAACGGGATGTACCCGTAGATAAGAACAGATTGCGACTCCTCCGAAATCCGATACCATCGTTCGTCGTCGTGCGGCCGCCTATTACAATGCATGATGAGTACACGGCCTCAGATGGATGAAGAAGGCATCGTACTCAGCAGCCGGAACTTGTCTCATAACCTGTACGCCAGTAACCGCCCTTCCCTTCAACGAAGCGGCATCAATCACGGCGATCTCTACATCGTGCTTGTACCCCGTCTTGTACCGCCGCATAGCTTCCCAGATCGCCCACGCAAAGCTGAACGAGGTGCTGATATAACACGAGGACGAGCGAGTCGTCCAGTCCATATGTCGTGTGACGTCGCTGGAGGTCGCCGATTCGGCCACCGGGACCGTCGGGCTGAGCAGTGCGACATCGTCGACGGGCGAAGAGTACTTTGTGTTGAACCTGGGCGCAAGGCAGAATATCTTCTTATCGTAACAAATCGATGGGGAGTGCGCTTTGGGTGTGTACACCCGGTACAGGAAGGGATTTTTCTCGACGAGGTTGTCGAATTCGACTGTCTCGCTGAAGCCCAGGCGGGGTAGGGAGTGGAGGGCAGAGTCGCCGTTGAGAGTCCCGTCGTCAGACATGGCGGAGGTGGAATGAAAGTGTCGGTCGGTTCAAGACTCGGAAGGACATTTGTATATATGGGGCCGGGGTTTGGGTGTATCTGGACGCAATCTGGATAATGAAACGAACATGATGCATGATGCGCCTTGAGGAAAGCACGTGTGGGGTCCATCCTTGAGTCTTGACGCCTGGTTGTGGCGTGTTCGACAGCATGGACGCAGGTCAAAGCACGAGCCGAAACACAATAAACCGACAAGCTGTTTCGTATTCAAGCGGCGTGGCGCTTTAGGATGATGAGAGGAAGAGAAAATGGTGGTTGGGTTCGGATCAGATTCGGACTGAGTCTAGACTGACGGAATGTTCGGATGATGTTGATAAGATCATGAAGTTCGGGCTACAGCGGTATGGCACATACCAGGATTAAGCAAAGGCTTGAGTACTACTTCAGCACTACTGAGTATGAACGATTTGGCAAAATTTGAAGTGGGTCCTCCACAAACCTTCATACCGGAGAAAATGGGGGCCTCTTCCAAAGAAGTTTTGGGAAAGCAGAATCGCTTGTAAACCGTCCCGCTCGTATTGGGTTGCGGCACATTCTCCAGATTAGACCCACTGTCAAGTCGGTCTAGACCAATATGCGATCTCGTGAACGATGGTAAGTTGATTTGCTCGCGGGTCCGATTGCGCAGAACGAGCAATTGACCTTTTGAAGCCTCTGACAACGCAATAGATCAACTGACAACGCTGGGGTAGCGGCGTCAGCCAAGGTTAAACCCGATATCGGTTGAGTAGAGAAACTGAAGGATGAGCGCTAAACGCCGCACCATTTCCACCCAAAAGACTATCCCAAGCTCTTGGAAGGTACTCTTCGAGCCACTGGATAGCGTCCACAGACTCGGAAGCAGACGTGTTCCATTGTCCATCGCTTGGCAATGGAACCAGCTCAAGGCGAGCAACAAAAGTGCTTCGATGCCACCCAAGCATCGGGTTCCGATTTGGAAGTGACACGCGCGTATAAAAGCCCAGCGGTGAGAGGGATAGATACCCCCACCAACTTCATGGCCGCGAAAACTGCAGCACTTGGTACTCTCCGCTCCCGCCAGTTCTCAGCGAGCTCGTCACGGCGGAACATGACATCGCCCGTCCTTGACATCTTCGACGCACCCGCGCGCCTGGAAGACTGGGCATCGCGTTGTTTGCGATCGACCTATCGTTCGGCGACAAAAGTGTCTCCTCAGGACGCGGAAATGACATCGCTGCCCCCGCCCATCACATTCGACGGTCCATCCGGAACGCATCCCAAACGGCACGCGTTGATGGTCTCCCCTGTATCGTCCAGCTCAGTCGTGAGGCTGTTCGACGGTCCTGCGCGACCTGCACGTAAAAGGTGAAATTTCTGTAGTCGACTGCCGAGCTGTTTTCTAAGTCAAGGCAAGACAGCGAGGACGACGGTCAGTCAGGGCAATGCCAACAGTTCATGTCGTCTTGACTGTGGGAGTTACAATAGCGACGCTGTTATTTATCACGACCTAGGTTAGTACTTCTTGACACACCATTGAAGCCGGCACTCACCAATACCAAGTACTCAGCCCACTGATCACTGTGATCACAACACGAAGGGAAAATCAAAGCAGAGCAGACGTGTACAATTTGTATATCAAAGCACAAAATTTTTCATTTGACGAGCAAGTAGTTTATTCGGTAGACGTGAACCACAGCGTCGGCGTCCTAGAACGAGTCTTAATGCGTTCCATCGACGCCGTCACTTTCTTACCGGAATTCAATCGGCGCTGCAAACGGGTGAGCACAGGATGGCCATGGAGCAAGTAACGAACACAGACCGTCCATCTCTTGTTATCACTAACAACGGTAGTCAACTGGGGAACATCTTTCATAATCTTCTCGACATCTGCTTGCCGCAGAACAAAGTGCGCGCCATGCGCCGTGTGATCGTCGGTATCCACCAAGATCCGAAGACTGCGTGAGCGACTGAGGGCATCGATGAACCGGGCCTGGGTCTAAGAAAACGAATGAGAATCTTCAGAGATTGTCTCTTGCGCAGATTGCTCACCAGAGGATCTTTGAAGTTGGGAATACAAACATCCAATCGTTCAAGGTTGACGCATGACTTGCATATCGAAGTGAGGGACTCCAGCTTCATATTGCAGTTGATAAATGCAAGGCGTTTCAATGTGTAGGCGTGCGAAGCAACAATGTGATCAATAACCGTAGGCCCTGCAACAACTTGTGGTTCTGAGATTCGAATCTTGAAAGAGGACAGCGTCGAGACGGAGCCTTTGAGATGATTGAAGATGTCGCCAAGCATGGTGGGCACGGGGGAAGCCACAACGGAGTACCGTGTATCGATGCAAAGTTGACGTAGGTACTGCAGGCTTGGCGCTGGTTCGAGTGCTTTCGAGGACTCCTGCGATACTGATAGTGAGACAAAGGACATAGTGAATGATAGGGTAATACGTACGAAAGTCGTGAAGGAAAGGTTTTCCAGGAGAGGCGTGCGAGAGAGCAATCGGAAGAGAGTGACATAATCAATTCGTGGACATCCCACAACGTGAAGACTGAGGAGGTTCGGTAAGTTCTCCAGTGCTCGCCCGAACACAGTCTCATTCAGTTCCAAACAATTCTACGTCAAGAATGAGCAAAGATATACACATGCACGCGATGACTCACGTAGAGCGTCAAGCTATTCAACGTGGCGCTCAGAGACTGGGTCCAGCGTGGGAGAACATCCATCACTGCCCACGAGCTGTGATCCAGGAAGACCGTGTGGAGGTTCTGTATCTTAAGCAGACTTTCGACTTGAACTGGCTTCAACTCTGATGCGTAGACCCTCAAATCTTGTATGCTCTCCAGGCCCTCGAGTCCCGGCAACAAGGAGGGAAGGACATTCCATATGCACGTGAACGATACGAGATTCTGGCAGAGGCCCAAGACGTTTCGGCAATCTTTCAAGAAATGGGGATCATACTGTTGCTTGGTGCCCTGCATGGTGAGCGAAGGAACGTAGCAAATGTCTGTTATGATAAATGAGGTTGATCCTAGGTGAGAAGTAATAGGGCGCACCGACGTGATGCACGAATTTTGCAAGGTTTCTGGCATTCAGAATGGCAGTGAATGGGGAGCAGGGCTGGGGCAATTACTGAGCACGCATAATTGAAGACATGCAAAGGCAGAAACGCACGCGAGGAAATTTCTTGCCGTGGCGCATCGTGTAGCGCAGTGTCCTGTAGAGACGAGGCAGTACGCCATCGTAGAACGAATGGCTGACCAGCGCAACCGAATGAAGGTCATTTCCAGAAAGAAAAGAGAAAATAAGCTCGAGAACGTCGATATTGAGGTTGTCAGCCGAGACCATAGTGAGGGTACGAAGGAAACCCGCGCGGCGTGACGTGATTCATAATTTGGTCAAGTTCGATCAAGCTACTCGGACTCCTTTCAGTTTTGTCTATGTGGAAGCATTCATTGAATTTGTCAAGTATAGTACGGGTACAAAAAGAGCGTTAATTAGCGCGATTGGTCATAAACGTAGGAGCAAGATTATGAACGAAGAAGAAAGCAAGAATGGTCGTTATAGGTACAATTGAAGCAGGAAGCGATGCGTGGAGGGGGGTATTATGGACAAAAATGATGGTAAATATTCTGGTGGAATGAAGATTAGAGATGTGTATGTGTTGTGTGTATGTGTGTTGTCGTTGTGATGAGTGAAAAAAAAAATGAAAACCTTGGACACCGATAAAAGTACACCGTGGAGTTGCGGGAAAAATGCGACAGCGAAAGCAAGATACGACAAAAAGTGCAAGAAGAGCAGGCAGATCAGATAACCTCCGGAGTGAAACGCGCGCCCAACCAATCCTTTTCTGGCTCGGGATCCATGGTGGACACAGAGAGGCTTTTTCTGAAGGGCAGATCCATGGAAAGAGTAAACTCATCCCCTGCGAAGCGGTTGTATGAACCAAACGACACATCTATACCAGCCACTTCCACCTCTGAATAGATCGGAGGCCGATCTGTTAAGCTGAGAGCAGAGACGTGGCGTTGAGCGCTGGCGTGCGCGACTGTGGCACCCGGTCCTGATGCATACTGTTCGTCCTCGGCCTGGGCCCTTGGACACTTTTCTCGGTTCTTCGTCCTCCTCTTCCTCGTCATCATCAATCTTCCATGACCTCAACCCCTCATCGAACCCCAACTCCACTTCGTACTCTCGAACATCAAAGAGCTCGTCTTCCTCGTCTTCTTCGCTGACAGGAAATAACTTTGCATCGCTCTTGCCTTTCGTCCGTGTACGCCCGAGTGCCATCTTGGTGTCGTATTCGTATTCCTCGATCATCTCCTCCTCCGCTTCTCTCGACGGCGGAACGTACTCGTACTCTTCTGCAGTCCACATGGCCTGACTCAGTCGCGAGCTTGTGTACGGCGTCGCTAGGCCAACATCCATATCACCCACTCGCGCGACAAGTGCCTTGTTCTGCCAGGCCCGCCTTCTGCTCCGTATTTCCAGAATGTCGTCCCTCTGCTTCGCCTCGTTCGTCACATGCTCTTTCTGCGCCTCCGATATGATGAGCAGCCGCCGGAGGTTAATGCACACGGCAGACAGTGAATTGTATTCGCACAAGTCATCCGAGGAAAGATCTCGAAGGTGTCGAGGAATGGCAGTATTATCAGCCGGGCTTTTGGGGGGAAACGAAAAGTTGACAGAGTTGAAATGCGCCGTCGACGGTGTGTGGATGGAGCTCCCGTCTGTATCCGTATCCGCGTCGTCCTCAAAGGGCGAGGGCATATGGGTTGGTGGCGAGAAATAACTCTCGTCTTCAAACGGCGACACAGTGTAGTCCGAATTGAACCCATCCGTCTGGGAAATGATTTCAGCCATGGCATCCGAGGCACGACGAAGCATGCTTTGGACGATCCATGGGTAGTAACCACCCTGAGGAAGCCGAGTCTTGAGCTCACTGAGTACGTGTATTCGGAAGGTGTCAACCAGAGTGGAACGAGCACGTCGCCGCAGAGCTTTGGGGCTCAGTAACGCTAAGGGCGGGAGCTCTGGTTCGATCTCGACTGAAGGCTCGACGAGTGATGGATTGGGAGATGGCACGCGAGTGATGGGAGCTGACGCCGCTCGATCATGGCACGACGGCGACGGCAATGATACAAAGGTGCTAGAGAGAGACGTGAATACAGGAAAGTTTGCAAGGCATGGGAATACACTTACGATACCAAAGACATAAGAAGTGAACGGTTTTTCTTATGTTTCCCAGTAACCTTGACCGTCGTTGGAGGAGAATTCAGGGACTGCTGCCTGGCGAGCTCTGTCTGCTTCAGTTTCTCTTTGTGCCGTTCCCGTTCCCGCTCTCTTTCTGATTCCGCCGAGGACATGTTCACGTCAGAGAGGACACTATCCAAAGCCTTTAGACAGGCCGGGGACATGAGCGGCCATTCCTCACAGGTACCATCGACAAAGAGACATGATACAGTCAAGGTAGTGACGTTGAAGGTGATCTCCTGGAGAATGCTAGGTACCCAGGTTGCCTTGTCGAGAGCATGGATGAACTTTGGAGGCTCGAGGTTATCGGCGCTGAGACTGTTGAGAAGTATGGTCCATGCGACTGGATTGTACAACTCGTCTGGGAGGTTCTGGTAGGTGATGGCAAAGAGAACGGTGGGGTGAGCGGGGGCGAGGAGTTTTATGAGCATGATGGTTGGTCGGCGACGGCGGGCATGCAGAGTGAAAGTGCAAAAGGAAATGAAAGGCTTTCAAGGAAATTTTGGCAAAGAAGCCTTGTATGCCAATCAGCGCGTTGCGACAGCGAAGGAGACACGAACGTCGAGCTCACCAAGGAAGATATGTCTACTTGAAGCGCTTCTAATGCTGCCGTGGCTGGTAAACACGGGTGTTGCTGGCGTCAACGAGCAGGAACAGAAACGAAACAAAAAGACCTCGAGAAGAGCAGTCCTGGCACTCCTTTGGTCGGGTGAAGCAAGAGGCCAGGATGGAAAGGAGACCAATCCAGCTCAGTCAGGGGCGCTAAAATTACCGACCGCTTCTATTTGCCGGCGCCGGTATCTCCCTTGTCTCTTGTGAACGGGTCTTCGTCAAGAGATACGCCGTTTGCTATTTATTTCATTCATCTACCAGCACCGCTGCGCACCTCTTAATAAATCTATCGTTGTTGTGGCGTACGAGACCAAAAAGGGGAAATAGACGATCACCCCTAAGCGGGACGTTGACGACGCCGCCAAGAGAATAATGTATACACTCATTCATGTTCCTCTCTCTCATCGACCTCGTAGATATCGCCTATCGCGCGAGAATACGCTTTTTGGGACGCGTCTTGCCTTATTTCCTAAGCGTCTATTCATATGCGGCCCTCCTAAACGCTCGCCCGCCGTGCCTCATCGTCAGCATGCCGCACACTGCCCGAGGCAACTGACCACGGCAGCCCGCTTCTTGCTGTCACTGTGCGGGGGCCTGTGTCATCAGAGCGTCGCACCATGAAATCAACAGTTTGACAAGAAGAAAGGCACGCCAGCCTTCCCGCACTCGCAACGAAACGCTCCACCATAGCTCCATTATTTCTGACACTGCTCACAAATCAGATCGTCCAGCTTCTTTCGTCAGTCATGATATGTCCGTCCGTGTAATGATGATGATGATGATACGGAAAACCTGGTTTATCGAGCCTTGACGCGATCACGTGCACGACGGGCCACAGATCCTGCACAGGGAAGCATCAGGTAGAGCCTGAGGGACGCGATATATTAATGTGTGAAAAAGATACGACGAGCCTGACATCGATATCATGCCAAGCATACGAGCACACCCGCGGCGATTGAGATGGGACATAGAGATCTTTCACTTTGGAGAAGCGACTTACCGCTTGTATGAAGCAGCGTCAGCTTAGCCGCTTCGTATGAAGCACCTCTTTGAAACCGTGAGGGCAAGCTCACAAGTCTACAACGCTGTCAGTCACCGAAATGGCAGAAAAAATGGTCATACTGAGCGAATCTGTCATGTGGGGATGAGGTGGTGGCCCCTGATAGAGCGAATGCGTAGTCTGGAGTAGTTATTGAACCTATTCCTCTACTCCATGCGGGATGAAAGACTTGAATACATTTGGCAGGGATTAGATGCTGTAACACACCGTAAAATAATCCCAGATACAGATATCAAGATACGATCCACCGAACTTGAAGACACGAACGCAACGTAACAAAATGGCCCTCGGTGATATTTGGCGAATTCAAGGCTTGTTATATGAAGCAGATTGGCAAATCATCTTCAAAGGTCGAGCTGTTGGAGCCTTTTCGGAGTCCACCTGGGCCTGTGTCCTTTGCTTTGGCGTAAGAGGTAAAGTTCGAGCGGAGCTCTCACCTAGGTTGATCAAGGATACTTAACATCATTCACTTGATGAATTGGAGAGGAATTTTTTCCGCGACTGAGGTGGTGTCGTACGTGGTTGGCAGCTCCGGCGAACAGACAATGGCTGATAAGAAAATTGGTGAAGATGATTTTGGTGATTTAGCCAAACTATGGCAAGTAACGGCTTGCAAGGGGAGATAGGTGCAGCAAGTTGAACGCCGCCAGCAACAATCGCGGTTGAACCAGAGAACGTGTCGCTACCGGGGTCCGGTTCTCGGAAGCGAACGGACTTGCCGTTTCGGGCCAAGTACCGTTTTTCGCTTTCAACCACACGAACGCTGGGGATGCTCTATTCGCAAGCTCCTATAATCCACGCTGATTTCTCTCTCCTAGCGTCCTTCTGAGCTGCTCATATGAAATTCTGGACCACATAAGGCTCCGTTATCATGACGGCTGACTAGACGGCTGTTGCTTCAGTAAATTGGTCTGCGCAAGAGTGTTTGCAGCTGGATTCCGGTGCGAGGTCATCTGCGTATCCTGTTGCCAAATCAGGACATCGTCGCTGTTCGTATTGACAGAGGGGCATATTATCCAACCCTCCGTCCAGTTCGCATGCGTGTCATCGTCCAAAGGAGGAGGTATTTTCGTGATTGTGGAGTACTCCGTTCCACGTAATTGGATATATGAACGCCACTTTGCTTTCATGATCGGTATTTCGGCACGGTAGAACTTTTGGTGAAGGTTTTCCGCGAGCCTTCTTGGTAAGCATATGTACCCTTCAATTCTTTTCACTGAGTGGGCTGCACTTCTTCGGAATCTACAGGAGACACATTTGGACATACCCTTGGGCGTGTCTAGGAGGACTTCTCCGTGGTGGACGGACGACTACTTATTTTTAGCCTGGTCGGAAATACTTTTTTCCACGTTCAGTACGTTGGTGTGGCGTCACCACCGACCACGGGTTTACTAAACTGCGTTTTCTGTTTTTTGCGCTATAGATGAGAACGATGACAACAGCGTTCGTCACTTTCTCCGCTGTCGTCTGCGCCTATGTTCATCACCCTCAGCCAGTTTGACCATACCCGCCAATGAAGAATTCGGAATCTGGCTGTGCGTTCCTCAACTTGAACTCATTCTTCGATCGTCACCTCAACACGACGCGTCCTGACTCTCCTATCGCTGAAAATTTCGGCATGAACAAAATTAAACGCTCAGCGCCGACTCCAAAGTGTCTGCCTCATCTCAGGCTCTGAAGCTCGGACCAGCTCTTCGCGAAGTAATTCCACTCCGGCACCGATACACCAAGTCCCCTTGAAAATCAAATGATACCCCGAAACCATGTTGAGCAGCACTGGGCTGACGGTGGAGGCTTTGCTTAAAGCGCGAACTGAACATCATCGGCGACAGAAGCTTCGCGGCATGTCCGTTATGTCACGTCACACTGCAAGACCTGTTTTTCAAGGTTTTTCATGTGTTTGTTACGAACTCGCTTCCTACCCCCATGACATCCAAGAGACCACGGAGTGATTCCTCATACCCTCTTGATACACCGGAGGCCGCTTTGGACACTATACGCCGGCTCAGAAGACGGTTCAATATCGATCCTGCGATGTTGAAAGATGATGCTTCAGGCTCAGGTCTGTCACTATTCCGCCTTTTGTGCTAAGAAATTAACATAGAACAAGTTAGCTTCTCGAAAGTCACATATCCTCACATATGCTCAGGCCGCTCCTCGCGTAGGACTTGAACCGACGAGGGAACTGCGCGACATTGGGACCTTTGAGATTCACCGCTCTCGGATTCCCACAGATCTTTTCAGGTCGATCGTAGTTGATATGGATATCATGTTAGTGCAGTACGGCGCTCCTATTGAGCATGGAACGGAAGAGGCGACATCGAGGTTCTTTTCTCCGGTACGAATAATCTAATTCTCTCGCGCCCTCGAAAGTTCACTGCAACCATCAGATTTTCAACCACCTGGTTAAGCTGTTCAACTTCATGCTCAGGAATAAGCCAGAGACGATGATCGATGGTCGCATTGGTATGCAGAATCGTATCGAGTACTTCTTCCGAACTTTTGGCGCTGTCGCGCTTCTCTGTATTGAGATGAAGCTCAAGGTGGGAAATGATGTCGAACGTTTGGGGATTATTGCTCAGGTTATAGCTGAATGTGATGGTAAGCCTCGTGCGTCTCTAGCTTACATTTTCTGCTCCTGACCTAGGTGTACAGGCTGCAACGTCAAGAACTCCTCCGCAGATTATTCTCTACCTATCCACTGCATTTTTACGGATGGGTTGACTTATGAATTTTTCAAGTTCGAAAAAAAACCAAAAAACTCAAATCCGTCTTTTCTCCGTGGTTGCTTTTCTGGAGATCCGGTCCACCTCCGGCATGGCCTGAACGTACCCGACTATTCGTTCATGGAGACTACTCTTCCCTTCATTCTCCAGCTTCGTTGCGCATGCGAGACAGTCTTTGACATAATGCTGAGCGCATATATCGAAGGCTTGAAGGCGTATCACGTTCACTCGGAAGAGTGGGGAAGGAAGCATGGTTCGAAGAGACCTAGTTTAGATGGATGGGATCGGGCGCTTCAGTCGGCTGACCGTGCGTTGGCAGCATTTAGGGAGGCTGAGGTTCAGCGCAAGGATGGTGATCTTGATGCTGCAGATGCGACTACTGATCAAGCTCTTCTTGCGCTACAGGAGAGGTATAAATTCTACTCACATCTGCAGTCTGATCAATCATTCCTTACTTCCGCTCAGTACAGGAGCAGCGCCGACTTTTTACGGATCTCGCCTCATCATGAAAGACTGGGACGAGGTTGAGGTTAGGAAGGCATAAAATCACACCTTTATTGGCTGTAGTGTTTGTACAACATTCTTAACATGGGTTAACATTATAACATGGCTCGCCTTAAGTTTTGTCTCTGCTCTCAATCGGTAATCTTCTACATTCCATGATCCATCTCTCAGATTCGTTTAGCCCTGTCATTTTCGAAACGTACACTGGTCTTCCTCGGCATCTGGCTCTTCTACGTGGAGACCAAGGGACGCTTGAAGGACGCACCCTAGAGGAAATAGACTTGCCAAAGCCTACACGAACAAGGAGTGGTATGTGAAGGTTGGCGATGAGATCCCCAAGCTCTCTACGGACTAAAGTGGAGACTTGCTGGGGATTTGGAGCATCGAGTAGGATCTGCTGCGCCGTCAGTCTGGGAAGATCAAGGCGAGAAAGGAAAGCAGCATGGGAGCAGTCAAGGAGCAGTCTTCGGCCACTGGCCGAGCTAGATTATGATCATGATACCCTTTCACGACAAAAGTAGTTGTGCTTAGACCGATTATGATCATTAGATGTATGTATCACCTCTGTCTACAGTCGTGTACGACAAGTAGATAGTTACGCTACTTCGGAACGGAACCTTTTTTGAGTGGCTGTGCATTTCTCAACTTGCACTTGTTCTTCGATCGTCAGCTCAACACGACGCGTCCCAACTCTCCTATCGCTGAAATTTTCGGCATGAACAAAATCAAACGCTCAGCGCCGACCTCCCCGTCCAAAGCGTCTGGCTCATCTCAGGCTCTGAAGCCTCGGACCAGCTCTTCGCGAAGTAATTCCACTCCGGCACCGATACACCAAGTCCCCCTTGAAAACCAAATGATTCCCCGAAACCCTGTTGAGCAGTACTGGGCTGCGCGTGCGCTGACGGCGGAGGCTTTGCTTAAAGCGCGAACTGAACATCATCGGGAACTTCACGCCATGTCGGTGACGGAGGACATGAAGCGTACGGTGCGCTGCCAGTTAATGACGATTGCCTCGTGTTGACGAATCGTAGCGCGAGCGTTCCGGGCTGATAAAGGCTAATGAGGACAAGTTGATCAGGATGGAGAGGCTAACCGTGCGTTCGCTTTTCTGATATACGCATTGTACAGCTGATACTATGGATTTCTAGTGGGCTTTGCTTGGGATTATAGTCTTTCTCGCTCTATTCATTAGTACGCGCCAACGAGAACCACAACGGCAGCATTGGCTCCTTCCGTCACATTTCACAATACCTGTTCTTTCTCCGTTCACCTCGGTGGTTAGTCTTTATGAATGCTATCTGTCTTCACTGCTTAATTATCTGCAGGTGGAGCATGAGGCTTCGATAATCGGAGCCAGGATAATCATCGCATCGCTGCTTATAACAGCATGTCTTGTCTATTTTGTATACCGCCACTGGATTGTAAACCATCCCCGCAAATCTTAGTGTTTGATCGTCTTGTAGGTGAACGCTAAAAATGACCCATCAACGCGATTTACATGTTACCGCCCCCCGCACTGCACGGGTTACACTGGATTACGCCTCGAAATAACTGCGACTAGCGCGCTGATTTGGTGTTCACATAACGAACTCGGGCATGCCTGGATGGTTTCTATCGACCTCGTTCTCTTCGAGGAAGTAGCGCTCAAAATTTTGTTCCTGGTAATTATTAAAACTCAGAACGTTGGGCGCTGCCCTTCCGCGGTTGCAAGCCAAGTTTATTCAATCCATTACAATGGTCTCAGTCTGCGGGGTCGATTCGGCTCCGAATCGAGGTGGGCAGTTGCGCGATGTACGCACTGCTTTGGCTCAAATTCTACAACGGGTAGGGAACGGGTTCGATGGCGCCAGTGGAGGTTGTGGCCAAGGTTGGGCGCCGAAACTCGTCTAAGACCTGTCAAACACGGATGAATCATGGCTTATCTCTGCGAATGTTAACAAGTATGCGAAGAAAGTTATGTGAGGATGGTTGTGTAGCTAAGAGTGCTTTGCTTGGTCGGGAACTTGATATGTCTGCGAGGCTACTGATCATGATACGGATCAGGCAACGTAACCTGTCTGGGCGGTCTAAACACGAATGCTCGCCGGAATAGCCATGGACACTGATCGTAGCCGAAACCATGACCGGGCTATTTGTATGGGAACAAATCGGAAGATAGAAAGCGGAAGGTCTTTTATTGTGGCAATAAAGAGTGCATTAACGAGCGGCACCTAAGAGGAAGGGACGTGCGCCCGGCCAAGTACTCGAGAAATAAGGAACGAGGGTGCCGCCAAGTGAAACTTACCGGATTAAGAGTCCGCAGGTACAGCCACCACCCTTGGTTGCCACACACTTGAGTTTCGTCATTTTCCATTTCTCATCTCATCTTTCCTTTCTACCACCACCTATGTCGGGACGTCCAGGGCATAGCCAGGAGGGCTACCCATCATCGTCGCCCTCGTCATTTGACGCCCACCAGAACGACCCGTTCAGCCCGCCTACACGCCGGTATTACGACAACGATTCAGAGGACTATGGTCGCAGAGATACCTACGCCTCTGACAACAGCAACGCCGGCTTTTACGACCATAACGGTGCTTATGACCCATATCGTGCGTGCCATGCCCTCTCTGCACTCTCTTGCGATGTTGACATGTGTCGGCTTCAGCTCCACAAGACAACGATTCTGACGGTGACGTTTACGGGCAGCGTTATGCGCCCTCTGCCGAGTCGCTTGGTGTGCCACGCGTAAACCAGTCAGAGTCCTCAACGCCCACATTCGTTGACTATGGTGCCTCGGCGGGCGGTCGTGATGCTTATCCGGCCTGGTCGACTGAGCGCAACATTCCGCTCTCGAAAGAGGAAATCGAAGATATCTTCCTTGATCTCACTCAGAAATTCGGCTTTCAGAGGGATTCTATGAGGAACATGGTGCGTTTTTGCTTCTTCTCCCCAGTTCAACCAATTCTAACATCCCGTCGCAGTTTGATTTCCTAATGCAGCTGCTTGATAGCCGAGCATCCCGTATGGCGCCAAACCAAGCCCTCCTCACACTGCACGCCGACTACATCGGTGGCCATAACGCGAATTATCGCAAGTGGTACTTTGCTGCCCAGCTTGACCTTGACGATGCTGTCGGTCAAGTGCAAAATCCTGGCCTCACCCGCTTAAAGTCCAAGAAGGGTGGGAAACGACCCACCCACGAAAAGTCGCTAAACACCGCCATCGAGCGCTGGCGACAGGCGATGAACAACATGAGCCAGTACGATCGCCTACGCCAGATTGCCCTCTACCTTCTTCTTTGGGGAGAGGCCGCCCAGGTTCGATTCGTACCAGAGTGCCTGTGCTTCATTTTCAAGTGTGCGGACGATTATTACCGGTCGCCGGAGTGCCAGAATAGGATGGAGCCTGTACCGGAAGGTCTTTATCTGCGGGCTGTGGTGAAACCCTTGTACCGGTTCATTCGTGACCAAGGGTACGAGGTTGTCGATGGAAAGTTCGTCAGGAGGGAGCGGGACCACGAAGATATCATTGGGTACGACGATGTCAACCAGCTTTTCTGGTATCCCGAGGGAATCGCGCGGATCGTTCTCAACGACAAAACACGGCTCGTTGATCTAGCGCCCGCCCAGCGTTTCATGAAGTTCGACCGGATAGATTGGAACCGGGCGTTCTTCAAAACGTACTATGAGCGTCGTTCGTTTGGACATCTTCTCGTCAACTTCAACCGAATCTGGGTTATCCATATTTCCGTCTATTACTTCTACACGGCCTACAACTCCCCAACCATCTACCAGGTCAATGACAAGGATGTGACGTCTTTAGCGTGGAGTGCTACAGCCCTTGGAGGCGCAGTTGCCACCGTCATTATGATCCTCGCTACGCTTACTGAATTCTCGTACATCCCGACCACCTGGAACAACACTTCTCACCTCACGCGACGTCTGGTGTTCCTTCTCATCACGCTTGCGCTTACCGCCGGGCCCACGTTCTACGTCGCCATCGCCGAGTCGAGTGGCAATGGTGGCCAACTTACCCTCATCCTTGGTATCGTCCAATTTTGGATATCCGTCGTCGCCACACTGCTCTTCGCCTTCATGCCCTCTGGCCGTATGTTCGGCGACAGGGTTGCGGGCAAGTCAAGAAAATACCTCGCAAGTCAAACATTCACGGCTAGTTATCCGGCGTTGGCATCGACGAGTCGTTTCGCTTCCGTGATGCTTTGGGTTCTCGTTTTCGGTTGTAAATTTGTGGAGTCGTACTTCTTCCTGACACTGTCCTTCCGTGACCCCATCCGCGTCATGGTTGGCATGAAGATCCAGAACTGCAGTGACCGCTTTTGGGGTAACAACCTTTGCACGAACCACGCGGCGTTCACGCTCACGATCATGTATATCATGGACTTGGCGCTCTTCTTCTTGGACACCTTCCTGTGGTACATCATCTGGAATACGGTTATCAGTATCGGACGGTCTTTCTCCCTTGGACTTTCTATCTGGACGCCATGGAAGGATATTTACACAAGGTTACCGAAGCGGATATACGCGAAACTGCTGGCGACAAACGACATGGAAGTAAAGTACAAGCCCAAGGTGAGCGCCTCAGTGCTTTGCGTCGCTTCTGCATCTAACACGCTTTGTGCAGGTCCTTGTGTCCCAGATTTGGAACGCCGTCATTATCTCCATGTACCGCGAGCATCTTCTCTCGATTGATCACGTTCAGAAGCTGCTTTACCACCAAGTCGACGCGGGTGCTGCCGCTGGTGGTCGTCGTAGTTTGAGAGCCCCTCCGTTCTTCATCTCGCAGAACGACAAGGGCTTCCGCGGAGAATTCTTTCCTCCAGGTAGCGAAGCCGAACGGCGCATTTCGTTCTTTGCCCAGTCGCTTACAACCGCCATGCCTCCTCCACTTCCTGTCGACGCCATGCCCACTTTCACTGTCCTTACGCCTCACTATAGTGAAAAGGTTCGTGCATTTTGACAATCACATTTCGTCTCTCACCATCTATGTTAGATTCTTCTCTCGCTTCGTGAGATCATTCGTGAAGAAGACAAGAACACTCGGGTCACACTCTTGGAGTACCTGAAGCAGCTTCACCCTATCGAGTGGGACAACTTTGTCAAGGATACCAAGATTCTCGCTGAAGAGTCGGCAACGTTTAACGGCGTCACACCCTTCAATGACGAAAAGCAGACCAAAACAGACGACTTGCCTTTCTACTTTATCGGTTTCAAGAGTGCAGCGCCGGAGTTCACCCTTCGTACCCGAATTTGGGCTTCCCTTCGCGCTCAGACTCTCTATCGCACGGTTTCCGGCATGATGAACTATTCCAAGGCGATCAAGCTGCTCTACCGTGTCGAGAACCCGGAGGTTGTTCAGCTTTTCGGCGGCAACACCGACAAGCTTGAGCGCGAGCTTGAACGTATGGCGCGTCGCAAGTTCAAGTTTGTCGTCTCCATGCAACGGTACTCGAAGTTCAACAAGGAGGAACAGGAGAATGCGGAATTCTTGCTTCGGGCGTATCCTGATCTTCAAATCGCATTTTTGGAGGAAGAGCCAGCTCGCAAAGAGGGTGGTGATCTAGGATTTTCTCTGCGCTTATCGACGGACACAGCGAGTTCATGGAAAATGGCAAGCGCAAGGCCAAGTTCCGCATTGAGCTGCCCGGTAATCCAATCTTGGGCGACGGCAAGTCTGACAACCAGAATCACGCCATCATTTTCTATCGCGGCGAATACCTCAGTTGATTGACGCCAATCAGGATCACTATCTCGAGGAGTGCTTGAAAATTCGTAACATCCTGCCGAGTTCGAGGAGCTCAACCCGACCAATCAGAGCCCTTACGCTCATGGGGTCACAAGGACTTCAAACGCACTCCGGTGGCCATCGTCGGTGCCGTGAATATATCTTCTCGGAGAACATTGGTATTCTTGGTGATCTCGCTGCCGGCAAGAGCAGACGTTTTGGTACCCTCGGGCACGTCAATGGCTTGGATTGGTGGTAAACTGCACTACGGTCACCCTGATTTCCTCAATGCGCTCTTCATGAACACTCGTGGCGGTGTGTCGAAGGCGCAGAAGGGCTTACACTTGAACGAAGATATTACGCCGGCATGAACGCATTTGGTCGCGGGGCTCGTATCAAACACGGAGTACTTCCAGTGCGGGAAGGGCCGAGATCTTGGATTCGGCACCATTCTGAACTTCCAGACGAAGATTGGTACTGGTATGGGCGAGCAGCTGTTGAGTCGAGAGTACTACTATCTCGGGACGCAACTGCCCATCGACCGATTCCTGACTTTCTACTATGGTCATCCGGGATTCCAGATCAATAACATGTTGGTTATTCTTTCGGTGCAGCTTTTCATCTTGACCAGTGAGTTTTCCCGCTTTCCATCTTCCCTGTCTTACGATCGTCTTAGTGGTCTTCATTGGGTCGTTGTCTAGCGTTACCATATGTCGCTACACCGGCGATGGACAATTCATTGGCGGACAAGCGGGTTGCTACAATTTGGACCCCGTGTTTGATTGGATCAAGCGTTGCATCCTCAGTATCTTTTTGGTGTTCATGATCGCATTCTTGCCATTGTTCTTACAAGGTACATCTATTTCGTCTCCGCGTCACCAACGTATATTAACATCGTGCAGAATTGGTCGAGCGTGGTACATGGAAGGCTATCGTTCGGTTGGCGAAACAGTTCGGCTCGCTTTCGCCTGTGTTCGAAATCTTCTCTACCCAGATTCAGACGCATTCCGTTCTGAGCAATCTAACGTTCGGCGGTGCTCGTATATCGCTACTGGTCGTGGTTTCGCCACGAGTCGGATACCCTTCAACATCCTCTTCTCGCGTTTCGCCGGCCTAGTATCTACTTGGGGCGCACACTGCTTATGCTGTTGTATGTGACGCTGACGTTATGGACGCCATACTTGATCTACTTCTGGATATCCATCGTCGCGCTGTGTATTGCCCTTCGTGTTCAACCCTCATCAGTTTGCCTTCTCTGATTTCTTGGTCGACTACCGGTATGTTAAATCGCTTTCTCGGAAACTTTGCTCATCTTGCGTTCAGAGAATACATTCGATGGATGTCCCGGGGTAACTCTCGTCGCACAACAACTCTTGGATCGGATATTGTCGGTTATCCCGCACGATGATACAGGTTATAAAAAGAAAAAGCTTGGGCATCCGTCGGAAAAGCTCTCGGGAGATCTTCCTCGTGCTACCTGGCATGCCGTGTTGTTCTCAGAAGTGATCTTCCCCGTGATCATGGCCATTCTCTTCGTCATAGCGTACATGTTCGTCAAGTCGTTCCCTGTCGACGGCGAAACGCCCCCTAGTCCTCTCGTTCGCATCGCTGTGATTTCTTTGGGTCCTATCGTGTGGAATGCCGCAATCCTTTTGACGCTCTTCATTATCAGCATCTTTTTAGGACCCATGCTTGATCCCGTGGTCCAATGTTCGGATCTGTAATGGCTTTCATTGCCACTTCCTGGGTTTCGCTCGGCATGATTGGATTCTTTGAGTTCTTGGTATGTAGCATGTTTTCTCCTTGTGCCCAAGCTGAACATTTTGGTAGTGGTTCTTGGAACGCTGGGATACATCTCATGCCGTCTTGGGGCTAATCGCTTGCGTGGCCATCCAACGTGCGGTGCACAAATTCTCATTTCGGTGTTCTTGTCCCGTGAGTTCAAGCACGACGAAACAAACCGAGCATGGTGGACAGGTCGGTGGTATGGACGCGGATTGGGTGCCCACGTCATGTCGCAGCCGGCCAGAGAATACATCGTCAAGATCATCGAACTTTCGCTATGGAGTTCTGACCTCATCATCGGCCACATTCTGTTGCTCATGCTCAGTCTCCCCATCTTCATACCATATTTCGATCGCTTCCATGCAACGTTATTATGTACGTCGCGGCCTTGCCTCCTCTTCAATTTCACTAACAAGTTTCTCAGTCTGGTTACGACCGTCTAAACAAATTCGTGCTCCCGTTTATTCCATCAAACAACGGAAGACTCGTCGCAAGATTGTAAGCGCGCATCTCCTACCTGAAGTCTTGTTATTGATTTGCGATTAGATTGTGAAGTACGGTTTGCTATACATTGCTGTGATTGTTCTCTTTGCGGTGTTGATCGCCCTTCGTAAGTGACTATGTTTTCCTTGACTTTACTTTGCTGAAGTAGCCTCCTCAGCCATTGTCTTCCACACGACCCTCAAATTCGACTGCTCGATATGCAACAGTCTGTAAACGGACCATGATTCTTATGAATATATTAGACTTTGCCCACTGTATTTTGACGTTTCGATTCCCCATAATCTCTGGCGCTGTCATGGACTCCTTCCGTACATAGGATAATCTCATTCATGGACATTTACTGTAAGCCTATCAATACCAAATACTATCATATTGTCGCTCTCTCTCTTTCGAGTGCGTTAGTTAGATCTTAGAGGTAGGCAACAGTCTCGAGTCCATGCGCCTCTTTCATGTATCTCCTTTTGATTGTCTGGTTTTAACTCGTGCGTAAACGGCCGAGATCGTCGAAACACACACAAGGTCTTCGCTTCTTTAACCTTTTTTGGCCGCTCGAGCGCTCATGTCGAATGTAACAGGTACCTCCGGATTCCTATTCCATATTTGAGACGCCGTTGTGATGGATATCGGTTGGCTATCCGGGCTAGCCATACGGCATGAACTTGACATGAACCTTGTCGTGTCTTGGAAGGACGAGAAGTTGATCACCTAATATGGAAATCGTTCCTTTCCCATTGACTTTTCGTGCATCGACGTATGGGCAGCCGTTATTTTTGGTGTATATCACCGAGACGCTCCACAGCGCACGGATAATCTGTTGCAGATGAACAGCGTCCGTGACCAGCGCGCATATGGAGGCATATGGCCTAATATCATGTTCTTGATTCCGCCGCCTCGCAACAACCTTTTGTGCTGCACGGTTGGCTGGTTCTTGGGCGCAACGTGATACACCCGTGCGTGGCTGCTCATGGCACTAGGCCCGTAATTCATCTGTCTGAGGCAGGAGAGGCCTTGTGCTTCGTCGCGACAAGCATGCGCGTCTGGGACCTGATCGATCCTGTGATTAGCGGTCGAGCTCTGCGGGAGGTAGTTAAATAGCTGGCTGTGGATGGTGGGTTTCGTTATCTCGTCGGTCTAACACACACTACTGAACAAGAAGAAAAGAAGAAGATGTTGCGCCTCTCTGCTGTTGCTTTCGCTTGCTTTGGCCTCTGGCGCGTTCGCGCGTACATTCACTGTATGTCTTGTGATTGCGCCATACTCCACTGCTGTGTGCTCATTCGATTTCAGGTGTACAATGCTTGTCCGTTTACTATCTGGTGAGCTCCACGCCTTCGTGTATCGTTAATCGGAAGCTGACTTGCGGTTTGAAGGCCGGCTGTATGTTTGAAGAATCGTCTATTCCGCTTTGGGATCCTCAACTATGTTTCATAGATCTTCACCGACTTGAACGTCGGGTCTGCTGTTCCTGCGTACACGACTGGGTAAGGTTTCTTTGAACGTAAAGTGCTTCGTCATCATCTAACGCGCATCTCAGATGGGAAGCCGCGTCCTACACCGCAGTGTCGTTTAGCGTTCCGGACAACTGGAAGGCAGGACGAATCTGGGTATGTCGATCCCCTGCGTATTTGATCTGACGTGCGTCTAATTCCCTCTCAGGCTCGCCGCAACTGCGACTTCTCTTCCAACCCTGGACCCAACTCGTGTCTGGATGGAGGCTGCAACGGCGGTCTCGTGTGCGACTCGAGCACCGGAACCGTAAGCCTCGCGTTTCCTTTTTTGTATTGATATCTCATGCATTGCGCTTATGACAGGGTGTCCCTCCCGCCACTGTGGCGGAATGGACTCTTTCGGGAGATGGAAATCTCGATTGGTACGATAGTGGGTCGCATTCTGTTAGGCTCTCTCTCCATTGATACTCATATCTGTCTGTAGTCTCGTTGGTTGATGGTTACAACCTTCCGGCTCGCATCACCAACAACGTTGGATGCGGTGTCCCGATTGCCCCGTCGATCTTGGCCCGAACTGTTCGTTATTTCGTGCACCATGTCATCCCCGTTCGATGCTGATGAGAGCGATGTAGGCCCCGATGCCCTCAAAGGACCTTTCGACTCCTCTGGCTTCCCCGTAGGCTGCCGCTCGGCTTGCGTAAGTCCCACTTCGCACATGATAACGATGTTTACTGAAAACTGCTTATAGCAAGCCAACTTGGACGGAAACCAGGCTGACTCTGCTAACTGCTGCTCGGGAAGCCACAGCACTGCGGACACCTGCCCGCCTTCTGGTGTCGCGTACTACTCTTACTTCAGTGCGTTTCTTATGCTTATGAACTTTTGGGCGAGACTGATGAACCATTTCATTGATAGAAAACAGCTGCCCCAACTCCTACGTCTATGCTTACGACGAGTCTTCGGGCACTGCTCTGTGGACCTGCGATGCCAGCCTCAAAGCTGACTACACTCTCACGTTCTGCCCTTAAATTATATCTCTTTCTCTTGATTATTAAAGTATACCAACAAACAAACAATCGCTTGGCCAAGCTTGGCCGGTGTAGTTGTAGTCTAACAATGGAATGATATATCATGTTCAAAGCCTGTGACAAGCTTGAGTTCAGCTGGTCCACAGTGTCCACTGAGCGGAAAATCTGGTATGCGCTCTACGAAGAGCAACAGGATCAGGACACTGTAGTTTTAAATGTTCTAAGCATATGATGCAATTGGGTTTACAGATAAGACTTACATGCTCATTCATCTCTTTCCAAGAATCCTACACCGCCATTTCGAACTTTGGCCATAAAGTTTTCATACCATTTCACTATAAGACCCATCGGAATGGCAACTTCAGGTGACAGGGCGCCCCCTCCACTGAAACCTGAGAGATAGTTGAACAGGTTTTTCACGATTTTCTCTGCAAACAGAGTCGGGTTGTTGGCAAGTGAAGCACCGGGCTTAGCGAGGGCAGAAGGGAGAGCCGCCATCTGAGAGTCTATTGACGCGATGGGCTCGATGGACAAGCCAAGGATCGCGGTGACATCTAGTGTCGGCTGGGCGGGCGTCGACGCGTTGAAAGCGCCATACGTGGACGTTGACGAAAACGAGCCACGAAGTCGGAATATAGCAGATGGTTTATCGTTTGACAGCCTTGTAATAACGATCAGCGATTGACATACAAAACGCGATTAGACCTTACATTCCCAATAATTGGAAGCCTTTCCCGGCCAGTGAAAGTGCACGGCCGCGCCATAGCCATCGGGGAACGGTATCGTGCCCAGAAGGAAAACGCACACGTGGTTTATGGTGCTGGCGGCTGGGAGCTCGAAGAGGGCGTGGGTTTCATCGACTTGTTGCAGGTTCGTCTGTAGGAGACGGCCAGCGACGCAGCAGCCAAACATTTTGATGGAGAAGTGGAGAGAAACGCGGTAAATAAAGGGAACTCCAAGGTTGTTGGTCGAATATTCACGAAGGTCCGAGAATGAATGCGAAGATGATGATCTCTGTCAACTGCCTCCGATGACGGAACCGGTGAAGGGTTCGAGTTGACCTGTATTGCCACGTCAAGTCTTCTGTAAGTACTTGGCTTATTAGCTTGCGGACGTTGCGTACTCGCCTGTTACAATCAGACCTTCACCTCGGAACACGGACCGAAGATCCGGGCGTGCGAAACCTCGAATGCCAGGCTGTGTTTGAACATCTTTAACTACCACCACCACCATGTCCGACTTTGACGACGAACTGCTCGAACTGGCCGAGGTTGGCTCCAAGAAACGCAAGTCGTCCAAGAACAAGTCTTCAAAAAAGCGCAAGGCCGAGCACGTACACTGTTCTTTGTTCATTTCGCTGTCTTACCAGTCGCAGTGTCTCCGACTACGAGGAGCCGGAGAGCGAAGAGGACGAGCATGATTTATACCCATTAGAAGGGAAATACAGAGATGAACTCGACAGACAACAGTGCGCCTCGCGAACAATGCCTGTCCTGTCTTTGCTTGACCATTCAACAGAATCTTGGAAATGTCTGAACTGAAGAGGGAGGAAGTCTTTGCAATGCGAGAAGACCAAAAGCAAAAGGTTAGGGACAGGAACAACGTCCGCAATTTGCTTCATCAACGCAATGGAGGCGGTGGTAGTGGTGGCGGTGATGACAGTGTTGCAAGAGCAGCTAAGAGTACGCATGCCATTATACTGCGCTCTGCAGCTTCTTTCTAACGGCATTCAGGACAACGTTCTATTGGTGGGGAGAAGTCTCGAAAGCTTGACGAACTGAAAGCCAGGCGTCAAGCTAAAGGGGATAAAAAGAAGGTATATATTAACTGGTCTAATAGTCTGCATGGTTGCTCATTCGATACCAGCTTGATGGATCACCTCGTCGGGATGGCTCTCCAATGGATACCGGCTCTTCTGAAGACGAGGAGGACGGCCAAGTCGACCATCACCCTAGACCTAATACCGACTCTGAGGAGTCAGCCTCATTGGCGGATCTAAACCGCTGTCGTGTAACGAGAGACATGATCGTCAAGCACTTCCTGGCTCCCTGGTTTGAAGATTATATCACTAGTGCGTTCACCACATTCTTACTCGGAGAATTCTTCATATTGCATTCTTAGATGCATGGGTTCGCTACTGCATCGGACTCGAGGGAACGGAGAACGTATATCGTATTTGCGAAGTCTCAAGTCTGACGCTTTTACTCGCGTTGTCTTCGCTGCATTCACACGTCTTCCAGGCCTCAGTAAAGACAAGGTGAAGCCGTATAGGTTGGACGGAATAATAGCCGACAAGGGGTTTGAGCTGCAACACGGCAAAGCCTTGAAATCGTTCCTCATGGACAAGGTCTCCAATGCGAACTTTTCTCCAGTACGTACGTTGTCGTTCCTCTAGTGGACTAATACTCAAGATTCCCAAATAGAAAGAGTATGAACGCTTCCAATCGGCATGTAAGACCGACGGTGTCAAACTGCCTACCAAACAATCCGTTGAAGCCAAAATCAAGAAAATGAATCAGTTGGTGACTCAGGTCATGACTGAGGTACACCCATCTCCGTTTCTATTTTTTGATGCTGATTCGTCTCGCAGTCCGACATCAACGCCCTACTAACCCGGAAGAGAGAAATTGCCGAGGCATCTGGTGTTAAGACGCCAGGTTGGATAATGATGGAGCGTTCAAGACTGAAGCAGCGACGAGTGATCGCTGAACGTCGACAGGATTTCAAGGAGGTGGCGACCATTGATGCAGAGATAGAAGACTTCAACCTCAAGTATGGCGAAGAGCATAAGGGTGGCCAGGGAAAGAAGGAGGTGGACATGCTCGCGATATTGAGCGAGAAGAACAGGAAGTCAAATTTGGAGTCTGTTAGGCGCGCTGAGATTGCCGCTGCTCGAGAGAAGAAGATGAACCGGCAGAATTCGACGCCAGATCCCAGTGCGCGCTTAAAGATCATGCCGAGGACGTTCAATGACGCCACGTCGTCGGCTTCAGCTTCACGGTTCGTCTTTGTTTTGCCTCTATCAGTCTTGGTATATCATGAATTTTCAGTGCTGGAACACCCAAACCGGCATCGAATTCTGCGGTAAAGACGCCAACGCCTGTCGTGCGGAATTCCACAAGCCCGGCTAAGACATTTGAAGCGTCTATCGTTGACTCGATTGAGGTTGACCTAGGGGACTTCTAGAGACGTCGATGTTAGATAACTTTAATCAATTCGATAGGTTCTATTCTGTCATGGCATTGATTGAATTCATGGATGTACTTGGTCATGTGATAGTGGAGGAGCTTTAGGATAATGTGGCGTAGCACACCTCATGTCCGTAGTAGTTACGATACCAGTCAATAAACGGGTTTTATCATAGTTCCCGCGTGATTACTGACAGAGAGAGACATTCGTTAGTATCTCGGAGAGGAGGCGTCCGACTGCCGTCAACCGGAGGTGCCAATGTACGCGCACAGACGACGTCTCCTTGGCCAGTTGACTCGGCACTATCGTGGTCAACGGGTGGTACTGCCCGTACGAAGAAGAAACTTCCTATGCAGGCAGGGCTGTTCTAGACTGAGTACCAGCAGGAAGGACGAGGTGTCGCCTGGGAATAAGATACGGGAGATAGAGAAGAGAGAAAGCCGATAGACCAAAACCAGAGAGCACCAATGCCGTGGCGGATGTACGAATCAAGTCGCATAAATCTTGAGGGCGAGACAACAAACTTCTGGGATGTGGCGTAGTAGCCCCTAAAAGCTTCTCTGTGCCACCATGTCCCACAGCCACTCTCCCTCGACATCCGACGCCTCGCCCTTGTCGCACTCTAGTTCGTCGTCACCCTGTGCACCCTCAGTTCGTACTACAAGGACGGCGTTAGCTAAAAAAGCTGCAGATGCCACAACTACGTGGAAGAACGCCACGCGTAATTTCTATGAGAGCGAACTTTTCCAAGCGCAGGTGGAAACGACTCAAGGGCCAAGCGTTGTCTGTTACGAGACTACTGCCATGACAAGGTCGTCTCCCATCTCCCGCGACAGCGACTTTAGCCCCATCATCAAGCTCATCGAGATCGTCGCGCGCCTCTTGATCACTTCGTCTACAGTCCGCTCTCGTTTCATGATACCACTCAACGTGTTGTATGTCAACAGCACCGAAGCCCAGGCCCAGTTCCGTGTCTTACACCCTGACAAGAGCGCCCCCGAAGACGACCAGCTCCTTGAGTTTGTTAAGAAGAATTTTCCACATGTTATCTTTGAAGAAACAGCCATGGAGAACTCGTTAGGTAAGGGCGACGAGGAAGGCGCGGACAAAAATGAGATGTTCATCTCGAAGGATCTCGTACAAGCATACCTTGACACGCAGGTATGCCCCAACTAGGACACCACACAGTTCCGGTCTAAGCTGGTGAATAGGCAAATCGTCAGCTATACACCGTGACGGAGGTGCAGTATGCCAAGGTCAAGCGCTTTGTCGAGTTCGTTCTCATCGCCAGCATCCTCCGCGAACTTGGACACTGTCTGACCAAATACCTTTTTGGGCCCCGATTCCTGACTCCCTATCTTCCGTTACTGGTTGGTTCCGATCAGCGAGGTGATGAACACCCGGGCGAAATAGGACAGGATATAGAGATGGGCATCCTTGGGTGCATCACTGTCCTTGAATGGGCCGACCCAGCATTATTCTATTCTACTGATGCTAGTGAGCGGCTGTGGCGTGTTGATAGGCTGCTGGGCTGGGTGAAGAAAGACGCGTACATTACACAGTGGTACAGTTTGAGTATGTGGATTTCCTTTTTTGGCGCTCGTTGCTTCAATGACATTTGATCCCATCTTATAGCCGACGCCCAAATTGAGCATGTCATCGAAATGGTGCATCATGGCTTTATCTGCCAGATACCTTTCAATGACCAGAAAGAAATCGGTGGGCCTTCCGGAAAGGCTATACGAGCCAAGTTCGCTGCCAGGGATGGGATGAACATGATTGTACTGCAGGAAGTCATTGAGGATTCCAAAACAGGCTCGGAATACTTACCTAGACTTGGGCTCCAAATCACCCTCGATCCCTTAGCTGTACGCTCTGCCACCAGTGGTGACCGAAAATTCTGAGGTACTAGGATAATGTGGCGTAGTACACCTCATGTCCGTAGTAGTTACGATACCAGTCAATAAACGGGCTGTATCATAGTTCCCGCATGATGTTGGCAGAGAGAGACGTTCGGATTTCAATCTGTTCATGACACACGAAAAGCCAAGATAGTCCCCAATATCACGTCCATAAATACACGTTTACTGTCTATATGTCTAAAGGTCAATTCAATCCTCCTCTTCACTCTCTTCATCGCTCTGAACATCCACCGGTTCATACTCCGCACCTTCAGTTCGTCGCCGGTCCCGCCAACTGAGGTATACACTCATACCAAGCGCCACGAGACAACCCACAGTAGTGAGATACAACGTATCCACATAACACGCCCTCCCCAGCGTGCACTCGTTCCCCGCCGACGCAGGCGCAGTCAAAGCCGGCGCCGACGCAGAATCCGAATGCGCATCCAGATTCCTCCCAAACGCGACAGAAAACACATTCCCCCCAACCATCGGCGCCAAACTGATAAAACCCCAGTTCTCCGAAAAGTGCGCGAGGCCAAAGTACTCGATGCACATGGTGGGGTAGATCCCAAAGATGCTGCCGTAGCTGAGCCCGAGGAGGGTGCTCGCTGCCCAGAGGTTCTCGACGGAGGAGATGGAGATGGCGACGAGTTGGGAAAGGAGGAGGAGGCTGGATACGACGACGAGCATGGCAGAGCGAGGAAGGGGGCGGAAGGAGCAGAAGGCGGGCGAGGATGCCGGACGCGACATGAAGTCGGATAATAGGCCGATTAATATGCGTCCGAGGCAGTTGGTAAGGGAAATGGCGGATACTTGAGTCGCCTGGTAGGATTCGTAGCCAATGGTCTTTTCCGTGGTAGATGGCGCAGAATAGAGAGCTTGCGCCATTGACCCGACGTTGTTGATGTACATCAATCCCGTTCCGCTCACTATAGAAGATGTGTTAGCGATAATGTGAATTTACTTGGAAGATGGAAAGCGTACATAGCGCTAGAATGACGAATAAAAGCCAAAATTCTGCAGTGCACCACAGTGCGCGACCATAAATATTCGGTTCTATCAGTCCAGGCCTTAACACTGATCTTTCCTTCGCGCTTCGAGCACGGCTGAGGGAGCGCGCGATGGAACGGGAAGGTTCAGAACGAGTGGGACTTAATTCCACGGCCGCGAGAGCTTCTGGGATATACTCTATGGCAGGCGTGGTAGGACTTCTCACGTGGCCGTGCCCTAGGGGACTATTGGGATGTTCTCGGAGAAGAGGCGTCCGACTACCGTCACCAACGACAACCGGGGGTGCCTCGACATCCGATGTACGCCCATAGGCAACGTCTCCTTGTCCATTTGACTCAGCGCTGTCGTGCTCAACGGGTGGTACTGCCCGTACAAAGAAGAAACCTGCAATCATAGGCAGGGCCGTTCCAAGACTGAGTACCAGCAAAAAGGACGAGGTGTCTCCTGGGAATAAGATACGGGAGATGGAAGAAAAGAAGAAAGCAGAGAGCCCAAAGCCGGAGAGCACCAAGGACGTGGCGGATGCACGCTGTGATGAATTAAGTCGCGTAAATCTGGAGGGCGGGACAACAAACTGACCAGCGCCTCTGGGAAGCTCTTGGCTGTGGCATTCACTGCCCCGCTCAATCCAGCGTTACCCCCGGAGCCGGTCATGTATCCAAACACGAGCAGAAGCACAAAAGTGATAGTGCTGGCACCATCCCCGGTGTCGTACATGTGTTTCATACCGCCGTACCCGATCAGTAGCAAAAAGAAAGCGCCCGCCATCGCAATGCGGGGTCCCCGCACGTCTATAAGACGACCCCAGATCGGCCCGGAGGAGTACACGCCGACTGAGAGACATTAGCTGGTGACAGTGAACTTGCGCAAGACGTACCATTGCCTGCGAGGGCGATGAAGTTCAGCTTAGTGTGGTTGATACCCAATCGGGCGCCAAGTTGAGGAGAATATGCGGAGTAGACCTGCGCAATCGTGTGAGCCGAGGAACGGGGAAGCGAGGAAGGGGCGCACATAATTTGTCCCCGCACCAAGTGAGACACATATCGCGGTGACGAGCGTCGTCAGACGCATTCCGGCCGACATTGCAGCAGTTCCTGGTGTATCCGAGCGTGTTTAGTGTTTATCAAGCCGCGGTTTGTAAGTGCTGCTTATCGCGTTCCAGGTAACCACTGGACACGTTGATTGCCTGCGTTGTTGAGTGCTGCTGAACGGCGAGTAACGAGATAAAGGTTAATAAGAGAGAAAAACAAAAAGAGCGGTTCACGGAGGTAACATATAGGTAGATAGGAAATTTCGACTTGGTGGTCTCTGATATGGATGAGTGTGGAATCAGCGGAACATTTGCCGCCTCCGAGACAACGTGGCATGATTGGACCTGATTGTCTTGGCCGTCGGCCTAGGACTAGATCCTTGACTCTCAACAAACTGAAAACATTCAAAGACGCGTACTTGAAGATACATCAGATGGAAGAATCTAAGGGTGATTGATCGAAGGAACGTCGCGTCAGAGTCTAGACCATTACTTGTGTACAACTGTTCTCAGTCGTACTAGTGGCACATACCCCCATTTACCTCCTACTACCTCCACACCTTCGGGTACCGCGGGCATTCCACGATACCGCCAAGGGCCCATTGACATTGGAAGACGAAGGGCTATGGTCCTCGTGGCGTGAAGGAGATCGGTCTTCGTGACCGCGGAAGCGGCTTTCCGAGCGAGGACGCGACTGCAACAAGGCCTGGTGTTGTGAAGAAGGACGATACAGGGAAGAATTAGGCAAATGACCTTCTGGAGAGGCGAAATTGGAGCAAGGACTACGATCATCCAATAAGACAAAGACATGTCAACGTCGGAGACTTCGTCGTCAGGATAACGCTGGAACTCAGAGTCTGAGTCCGAATCTATGCCACTAAGATAGCTCCTCTTCTCCCTCCAAAGGAGCCTGGGAGCGAGTGCTTCCGATTACTGCCACACGAGCAGCCAACGTCCAGATCAGCTTGAACAACCATACCCTCGCTCTATATCCCAAACCATGCCCTCGCTACACAAGAGGCAGAGGTCCAAACCATATACATTGCCCCCGCTGCACGAGCAGTCGAGGTCCCAACCATTGCCCCCGCTGAACGAGCAGTCGAGGTCCAAGCCCAAAATCCCTCGCTATACGAGCAGCTGAGGTCCAAGCCCAAAATTCCTCGCTACACGGAACAATTAACAAGTTCATTAGGAGCTTCTTTGCTTCGCTCATTCTGGATAGAAAGAGATACACATAAGAGACGCGAGAAAAATGTGAGGGGGCTTACAGCCTGAGAACGACGCGACTTTGAAGAACGGGCCATTGTAAATGAAGCTCGATGCTAGGCGTGGAGTGGAGAAATGAAATAGGGAAGTGAAGGTCGTGAGCGTACATTGTGTATATATTTCTGTCTCGAGAGGTCGTTTAAACAAAGAACTGTTTTCACCTGAGTCGCATTGTGTGCTAATGGCTCATGGTGAAAGGAAAGTCTAAGCGAAAGCCGTTTTCGTTGTACCAGTCAAGGCGCAATCCGCATTGTAAAAGTGAAGCCAAGAGTAGACCATGAGACATTTTTTTCCTTGCAGAGCCAAGAAGCAGGTGAAGACGAATTCGAACAAGGTTGTAGGCGTTGGGAGGCTCATGTTTGGCTGGCGTTCCAAAATCCAATAACCAAACAAATCTCTTACCCGGAGCCATTTCCTAATTCGTCACTTACCATCCGCCTCAATGTCTTCCGGACTCGAATTGTTCAGGAAAGCCGAAATGTTCTATTATGGGGGGAGAGTGGACGATACCTTTGACTACTACCAACGTGCAATCAGGAAAATCATCAAGGATGAAAATATCACTGCTTCTTTACCCGCGGCAATGGTATTATCGCCAGAGATTGCTCGCAACCGGGCGTACCCTCGAGAACTTCTCGGAGTGGTATGGATGAACTTTGTTGGTTTCTTCAAGGACCCTGACATGCGCAAGGACAAAAGTAATTGTTCTATTTCCTCTCCACGTCAACCAAAGCTGACGCATCCAGCTACCGCGCCAGAAGCTTACAAGCTTCTGATGATGTTCAGCCCCAAGTCTAATCCTGACTTTCGGCGTTTCCGCACGGACAAGGCAAAAATCATGCTCAAAGGAATGCAAGTATCCGCTGGGTTTACGCTGGGACTCCTCACTTGGGACGCAGGCGATCGAGTCGCGGCTATGAAGCACTATCGCTCCGGCCTTGACTTGGCTGCAGAGTACACAGGATACGACAAGGAGTCCGAGGCCGAGATTGGGTGGGAGGCGTACCTTGCGAACGAGGTACAAGGGATGAAGGATAACATGGCGATGCTGTTGAGGAACGATGAGTTAAATGTGCAGGTCTCGGCTGCGCTATTTGGTGATACTGGCGATAATAAGAGGAAGGAGTTTCTCGAGAGAGTGGGTTATACGCGACACGAGGCGGATGGCACTGTCAACTATGCGAGGAACGTCCAGATTGCAAGTGACAAGTGCGGGAACTGTGGGAAGCGGGACGCTAAAATGTCGAAATGCAGCGGTTGTAAGGTTGCTACATGTAGGTCTTGATACTGCCAAGTGGGATGATTGCTGACTGGTTCTGTTTGCAGATTGTGACCCAGCTTGTCAGAAGGCACATTGGCCGTTAGTCTCTATTTAGCTTTCATGCCATCTTACTGACAATTCATCTAGGAAGCACAAAGCTGCTTGCAAGGCGTCGAGACCATGAATATATTTTGGCCGGCTGTATTCTTACCTGTACTGTACTTGTATTTATCTGCTTTCGCGAAATAGCACTGATTCGTTTGACGTCCTATTTTGAGCACTCGTGATCGGCTCAGGTCCCAGAAGGGCGTGCTTGGCTTTCTTCCTTTTGTCCCGCAGCTGCCTCAAAAATCTCCTTCATCCCCGCCCACCATGATGCACTTGCCGCTCTCGTTATCAATATTGCTCCTGCCTCTGCTATCATGGGCACAGTCGTCGACTTCAATAACGGGCAGTGTAACAGGGACGGCCATCGGGACAGGCAGCGTGACAGGGAGCGCAACCTCGACAACAACGGCGTCTGGCAGTTCGAGCGCGAGCAGCACGCTGTCGGCCGATCTACCCAGTCTCAGCGGGTACTCGACATGCGTTACCACCTGCCTCCAGCTCTCCATCGCGGCGGCCAACTGCACCAGTGTTGCTCAAGTGAATTGCTACTGCGGGAGTTTAGACTTCACATCCTCTCTCACGGATTGTGTAACTGCAGATGGCCCCGATGGATGTCCCTCCGAGCTGCCCCAGGCGGAGACCTTGGCAGGACAGTTTTGCCATCTTGCGTCGACGAGCACCAGTCTATCCTTTACCATCACGTCTGTGTCGTCTTCCGGCTCCTCATCTTCGACCCCGATGAGCCACAGCGGGAGCTCGTCGACGACCACCGCGAGTGGTTCATCTGCGAGCGCGACGACGTCGGACAATGCTGCGTTAGGATTGACACCGAGCCGGACCTCGGGAGGCGTGCTTTTCAATGTGGCGGTAGTGCTGCTTTATGCGGCAATTGATGGTCGAATGGGCGTGTAGAGGTACAAGTGCGCTTTGTTCCTTTTTCTTTCATGTCATGAAAACTCATCACATCCCCTTAGAAAGGACTATACCATACCCCCCCTTCATCCTGTTTGGACGTATTCTCACTCATGAACCCGAACGACCCTTCGTTGCCTTCTTTTACATATCATGCATGGACCTTTGAACGTATACTATCTCCTCTCACCCTAATTCGGGACGCTATGTAAATCACTTCAGGAACTATCAACGATCGTTGCATACTCGACCTTGGCGAATTTCGAGCACCTTTTTGAAGCGTATCTGGGGATAGGTGAGCGCTCTCTATATGTATTTTGGAATGTCGTGCTTTTTGTGAGGGTAATGCCGACTCCTGAGTCGGGAAAAGACGTGAAGATGCACACGTCGAGATGAGAATGGACGCGATGGTGGTGATGAATTCTGGTGAGCTAGCTGAAGAACGCCGATGCCGTTTCTTACGCTCCTCAACGCGTCCAAAGAGTCGCACATGTGATCATCATCAGCGTACGCCTCAAGTTCTGCAAATCGATATCGAGGACTTTTTGCTGCAGTGTTTTCCTGTGGAAATTTTTCATCCACCACCCACCGAGACGGAGTTCTATTGGGATTGTGTTGATTGACTTGTGGGTATGTCATTCCAGTTCCGACTCAAGGTGTACCTTGATCTGACCTTGATTGAACTGATCTGGAAGCTAGCTGGAGCTGATGTGGGAAAACTTGTGTTTCTTGCCTTTCAGAAGCTGTTGTAAGCACAAGGTCGAAAGTCGGTCTGTAGCAGACTCCATGTTAATTGTAAGCGGTTGCTTTCGTGGCTAACATGTCCCTTTTCATTCTGCTCAACCCTGCCTAGGAAATTTTACAATTCGAATGCTAGCTTTTACGCTGTCGTACCTTTTCACGATCCAGCTGCAGACAGACCTCAAGCTTTCGATACAGGTAGGCGCGCGTGAACAACTACAATACTAAACCAAGTCGTGTTTCCAGGCACACCGATTCAGAAGCCCACGCTTGACGTGAAATCGCTCCCTACGACTTTACAAGATTTCCTTCCGGCGAGCGCCATCACGACTCCGACGGCTTCTGTGGCGAAGGGAGGCTCTTCGTCGTCTTCAGGGCATTCAGGCTTCTTTGACGTTGCACGACATGCAGCGCTCCAAAGATCGCGGGCGTTGTCGACTAATCAAACGTTCCGCCACAGCAGCGTCCAAATCACCATATCGTGTAGACGACGAGAAGCGTAGCCTGTTGCGGAATCCTATGGCCTCTAAGCGAGATGAAAAGAGGATCCTGGGGCGGAAGCCTTCGAGCGAGGACTCGCGGCGTCACACGGGAGGGAAAAAGCATCCCGCCTCCGCCCAATTCATCACTAACGATGGCTTCGGCAAACTCAGACTAGCCGATGCGCACCTCAAGGACAAGTTTAAGTTCTTCATTGATCCAGAAATGACAGATGTACCTGCCCGGATGCTTACTGCCCCGGAGATGGTGGATGAACTGGACGTGATGGTGCGGGAGCGACTGCTGCTGTTCAAAGAGAAGAACAGGGTGTATCCGAAGAGGACTCTATTGGTCTATCGGGACGGAGTATCAGAGGTGTGTGCTCATTCAAGAATGTGCTGGTGCTGGTGCTCTTTTCCATGGTTCAATCACTTCCATTTCGCCTTAACTGTGTGATATTTAAATTTTACTTACGACGTAACTTGAAACAGCGACCTTTGTCCTTGTTCAGACCGCACGCGAGGCGGTGCACCTTTCCGGTGTCCGCCTCAACATTGATATCTGTAAGTTTTCACTTTTCCGTTTTCAGACGCCGGCTCATACAAACAATTAATAAGCTTGAAAGTGCCCCGGACTGATTGCGCATGTACACCCGACTAGTGTGACTGGACACACACGTGGCGCAGAACTGGGCCGTTGACCAACAATCGCTCGGATGCCATTCTTCTTCTTCCACTGATGAACAAGTTATTTTCCCCCGTTTCTACACTTACGGGTCCCCGAGGTCCCATTTGGACTCACTCTTATTGCTTTATCGTGTTCTTTCGGGCCTTCCGGACCTCGACACTGTACCTACGGGTTTCAGCTACATCGCCGCGACCGATAATGATTTCCACGATACCGTCGAATCGACCTATATATCTACTACTACACTGCCCTCTCTTGGTCCTGCCCTTCACACTACATAGTACGCCTGATAACTTACCGAGGCCAGCTCTGGCTTAGGCCATCACAAGCCGAAACCAACATGTCAAAGCCTGTGTACTCTCGACCAACGTCACCAAGCTTCAACAAGTCGGGCGGTGTCTATCAGTGTTTAACCAGTCCTTCTCTATCCGCGAGTCATCTCGAATTGGTGAACTCTGGTGATTCTACAGCTTCAAGGGTATCGGATCTTCCCGCTCCCCGCCTATTGACCTCGTGAGACTCTGAAATACACAAACCAGCCAATTTGGGCGGTCGTGTATCGTTCCGAAACAAGTGAGAGCTCGCGCAGTCATTCTATCTCCCGTATGTCTGGCGTCTCAAGAGTATAAAAGCCCTCCCTCCTCCACCTTGAAAGCTTCATTCACTTTATGTACCACCCACCACACTTGTTCTTCTTCGAAAACTGATCCTTTTCAACTTTGATTTTTTTCTCAACTTGACTTTCAACATGTTCTCTTCATCCATCGTTGCTCTTTCCATTGCTGCTTTCGCCTCCGTCTCTGCGTCCGAAGTTCCCTTGGCCGCCCGTGGAACCTGCACGCCCAACTTTGAGGGCGCGGGTCTCCGCATCGTTCAATCCACATGGAAATTCGGTCCTTCCGCCGCCAATGCGCTCGCGCCCGTCATCTCCAGCAGCTTCCGAGGCGCTACTGCAGTCGACTGGCACTTCCAGCAGACTGGTCAGCCCATGGTTGGCTACATCATCAGGTACGTTTCTTACCTCGTCTCATAACATTGCGTGTTCAACTGGATACGCAGGGATGTGACCAACAACAACCTTGCTGCCTCTGCCCGTGTTGACGGCAGTATCCTCCTCGACAAGGCCTCTGACAGCGGTAACGCCGCGTTAGTATTTTTCCATACACGTTCTCCGTCAGGAGCACTAACAAGTTGTACAGTGACCAGATCTGGACCGTTCAGTGCAACACTTGCTCTACTGGTATTTCCGGAATCCACGGCAAAGTAGCTTCTCAGTGCACCATCCGTTCGCCTGCTCTCAACGGCGGATGCGTCACTGTTGGACCTAGTGCCGCCAGCCCCGCCCGTGTCACCAACGGCGGTACTTGCACGACCTTCGACTTCTTTACCAACTGAGATTTGGGTGAAGCACGCTAGAGCCTATAGTTTGATTTGGGGCGGTTTAAACATGGCCTTTACCTTTGTAGTATTATATATCGGCGTGCACACACCGACAACGGGCGGAAACTAAGCAAAAATTTTAGCAAGTACTACGCGCTGCTCATTCGCCGCATTTGCGGTTAGGACCTACTGCCCTTCCGGAAATGGATTCATGCTTCTGAACTCGTCGCTGACGTTCTGCAGGGGTTAGTTCTGCCTTTCAATCCCGCTGAAGCACAACCCTTCATTGTTACCCATTCCACGCCTTCGTGCGTGTTGATCCATTCAATAAGTCTACAAGTAGGTCAAGTTAGCACATAAACGATGGAAATGACATACTCAAGTACAGCTAATCAAGTACTAATACTAGATGACCATCCTTTGTGAGGTTGAGAACATCTAATTATTAAACTGAGGGGAAGAAACCTCGAGATGGCGTTTCGCGTAAGTGCTCCGTTTCCCGCGAAGCAGCATATGTACATGCAACGTTTTTCTTCGACCCAGTCTTCAGCACCGGTGATACCCGGAGTAGCGACAACGTTGACTTTCAAAGAGCCGATTTCCCTTCTGAATGGTGCAAGACGAAAATGGGGGCCTGCTTGTGAACCGGCTCGGATTAAGAAAACATATGGACAGGAGGATACGCCACAGTGTGAGCCGAAATGGCAAACTATATTAGGTGTTCTATATTCCATGGAATTAGTAGCGCCTTTCCTCGGAGACTAGTGTATCTAACCTAGACTCTGAACTCTACGGCGTTCAATGCATCACTCTTCTCCGATCCCGACAAAACCTTTTGTCCGGGAGGACGCCGCAGCAATTGTGTCTCTACCAAAATGTAAGAGCGCGGCATCTTCACGGGTCCCCCATAATCAGAGTATGAAAATTCGGAAACACCAGCTCCTCCTCGACCGTCTTCCTAATCACATCCTGAATAAACTGTTCCACCCTCGTCACATTCTTCAACACATGCTTATCCGCCTGTCCAATCTCGCTCTCGATAAAAATTGACGGGAGCAGGCGCTGGCCCACGGGCGGTGGTTTCGCTGGGCGCGGGTCATCGAGATCTGGAGGGGTAGAATCGCGTTTCGGATGAGGATACGGTCCGTAGGGATCCATCTCATCGAGAATACACAGATGCACTCTCCTGCCCTCGCCCTCGTACGCTACGGCGACTTGGCCGGTAAAGATGAGACCGGTGACGGAGAGTTTGATGGGGAGGGACATGAACATGGGCGAGGGGTAGTTGATGAGCAAGGACGTCGTCAGCGTTATGCGCAGGTCAGAGTGCCACGAGATGTTAAAGTGGAGCTGCAGGTTGGGGTGGTTGTTCGGCGGATCTGGTGCGATCGTCGTCGCCTGTGAAGGAAACGAGGTGTTTTCTCGACTTGGAGGGCGCGGGACGGGAGCGGGCCATGCTGAGAATCCAGGTCGAAAGTCGACCATACTTGGCCCGGGGATGGGAGCGTGCAACGGGGGCGCGGACGCGTACAGCTCGCTCAGGTGAGCCCCACGACGCGACACCCATTCAAAGTCCTCTTCCTCCTCGTCATCCTCCATGAAATCACGATAGATATCCGCTAGATCCACGAGCTCCACGTCGGGGGAGGTCGAGCCGAATTCCAAGGAGGTCACCTCGACGGGGCCGATGAAGGAGGGACGGGTGGTCGACGCGAGCTGGCGGTTGAGGATAGACACGAGTTTGGAGGAGATGGAGGAGTCGAGCTTGCACCAGTCCAGGTCGATAGACATGATAGGTCCGTGGACTTTGCCGCACCCATGTGATGGCAAGGTGATGGTTAAGTTGAAGTTCAAGGCGGAAGGCAAGATATACGCGACGGCGTGATCATTTTCACCCGGTACACGGTCCGACCTCCGCATTCTGTTGGCGAACGAACGGCTGAACGAACCGCGGACACGCGATCTTTACTTACGACTATTGGCTTTGTTATTTTCCCCGTTCTTACGCTTACTACGGGTCCCCGAGGTCCCATTTGAATTTTGGACTGCTTTATCGTGCTCTTCCCGGCCTTCCGGACCTCGACATTGTACCTACGGGTTTCAGCTACATCGCCCCGACCGATAACTTGGATTTCCATGATACCGTCGAATCGACCCATATCTGCTACTACACTGCCCTCTCTTGGTCCTGCCCTTTACACTACATAGTACGCCTGACAACTTACCGAAGCCAGCTCTGGCTTAGGCCATCACAAGCCGAAACCAACATGTCAAAGCCTGTGTACTCTCGACCAACGCCACCAAGCTTCAACAAGTCGGGCGGTGTCTATCAGTGTTTAACCAGTCCTTCTCTATCCGCGAGTCATCTCGAATTGCTGAACTCTGGCGATTCTACAGTTTCAAGACTCTTCCAAGGGTATCAGATCTTCCCGCTCCCCGCCTATTGACCTCGTGAGACTCTCAAGTCCGCGAACCAGCTAATTTGGGCGGCCGTGCATCGTTCCGAAACAAGTAGCTCGCGTCAGTGTCTCGACCACATTCTATCTCCCGTATGTCTGGCGTCTCAAGAGTATAAAAGCTTTCCCTCCTCCACCTTGAAATCTTCATTCACTTTCTTCACCACCCTTTTGATCACACTTCTTCTTCTTCGAAACCTGATCCCTTTCAACTTTTATTTTTTATTAACTTTACTTTCAACATGTTCGCTTCATCCATCGTTGCTCTTTCCATTGCTGCTTTCGCCTCTGCCTCTCCCTTGGCCGCGTCCCTTCCCTTGGCTGCCCGTGGCACCTGCTCGCCCAGCTTTGATGGCGAGGGTCTCCGCGTCGTTCAATCGGGGAGCACATTGGAATTCGGTCCTTCCGCCGCCAAAGCGCTCGCGCCCATCATCGCCAGCAGCTTCCGAGGCGCTGGTGCAGTCGACTGGCATTTCCAGCAGACTGGTCAGCCCACGGTTGGCTACATCATCAGGTACGTTTCTTACCTCGTCTCATAACATTGCGTGTTCAACTGGTAACACAGGGATGTGGCCAACGGCAACCTTGCTGTCTCCGCCCGTAATGACGGCAGTATCCTCCTCGACAAGGCCTCTGACAGCGGTAACGTCCCGTTAGTATTTTCCCATGCATTTTCTCCGTCAGTAGCACTAACAAGTTTGTACAGTGACCAGATCTGGACCGTTCAGTGCAACACTTGCTCTACTGGTGTTTCCGGACGCCACGGCCAAGTAGCTTCTCAGTGCATCATCCGTTCGTCTGCTCTCCACGGCGGATGCGTCACTCTTGGACCTACTGCCGGCAGCCCCGGCCAATGCGACACCAGTGTTGAACCTACTGCCAGCAGCCCCGCCCATGTCACCAACGACGGTGCTTGCACGACCTTCGACTTCTTTACCAACTGAGATTTGGGTGAAGCACACTAGAGCCTAGAGTTATTGATAGATGTTTGATTTGGGGCGGTTTTTAGCATGGACTTTACTTTTTTACGAGTGTTGTAGTACGAGTGGTATGATACTATATCGGTGTGCGCACACCAACAACGGGCGGAAACTAAGGAAAAATTTCGGCAAGTACTAGACGCGCTGCTTATTTGCGGTAAGGCCTTCCGGAAGTGGATGAACTGGTCGTTGACGTTCTGCCTTCAATCTTTGTTGAAGCACGAACCTTCATTATTACCCATTCCACGCCTTCGTGCGTGTTGATCCATTCAATAAGTCTACAAGTAGGTCAAGTTTGCACATAAACGCTGAACAATGAGGGAAATGACGTATGAGGACATGTGTGACCGCCCAGAGACGTCTGGGAGACCACCTTTTAGTTTTACCCAAAAGGAGAACAACGTACCTCTGAGTTGGTGAATATCAATACGACATCATTGGAATCACCGTACCCTTACCTTCCACACCGGACTCTACCAAAGCAAGAGACCACCCCACTACCGCTACATATATGCCGTCGACGATTCCTCCTCTAATGGGCGTCGCGATAGCAATGACGACCAGTCCAAGCCGCCAGGCAGCATTCGGAACGTGCGCATACCAGCGCAGCCCGCAAGCAAGCGCAGAAGCAGAAAGCGTAAGCTAGCGGGCTTCAAAGGCGGGCATTCGAGGGTCGAGAGAGGTTGGTGTTCGTATGTTTCCGCTTATCTTACGCCACGCACGCACCGAAGCGTTCGACTGCACAGAAGTTTTCTTGAAATCGCTCCTTACGACTTTCCAATATTTCCTTCCGGCGAGCGCCATCACGACTCCGACGGCTTCTGGGGCGAAGGGGGATAGCTCTTCCTCATCTTCAGGGCATTCAGGCTTCTTTGACGTTGCACATCAGCGCTCCCAAAGATCGTGGGCGTTGTCGACGGAATTCAAACGTTGCGCTACAGCAGCGTCCAAATCACCATGTCGCGTAGACGCCGAGAAGCTTAGCCTGTTGCGGAATCCGCTGGCCTCTAAGCGAGATGAAAAGAGGATCCTGGGGCGGTCTGCGACGACGCCGTGGAAGCCTTCGAGCGAGGACTCGCGGCGTCACACAAAGGAGATAAAAGGCATCCCGCCTCCGCCGCTGCCTCGCTGTGGCAAGCTGCCCGAGGTCTTCGAGACGCAGAGGTCGACTACTATGGGTCCGGGGCTGGAGACTGCCGTTGGGGAGCAGATGAAGGCTTTGTCATTGGGGAGCAGACACCCTCCTCCCGCGCGAAAGCCGGTCCCTGCGCTTTCACCTCGAGAGCCGCCTTCTTGACCGCACGCCGCACGTCCCGTCCCAAGGACAGTTTGCCTTGAACAATAATTCTCTACCGCTTATGCCACCACTCAGGTAGCGGTCGGGGACTTTGTGTCTAAAGTTCTAAAGAATCATGGCAGCAGAGGAATCGCCGACTCCTCGTCTGCATCCAGGGGTCGTCAAATGAAGCGCGGAGGTACCCAGGTGGAGAAGCGCCACTCTGAATGAGGAGACCTCGTCCGCCTTCTCGGCGCCATATAGTCTTTGGGCTGTAGAGATCTCTTGTTCTTCATCGTGTCTGTTGTTGTCGCTATACCGTCTCAGTGTTTGAATATTACAAGCTGTTGTTGAATAGCTGACTGAACATGACCTGCAGTGAGTGAAGAGACTTCGTCCGTCTTCTCGGCGCCATCCTAACTAATTCATAGTCAGTACAGTTTTCGACGGGTCGCCCTGGGCTCTTACATTTGCTGTTCCGGCTACCGTCTGCTGAAAACTTTACATCATTCCCGACCTCTTTGGATGGCAGAGGGAGTGTCGTTGATCAGCCACTGGGCCCCGGCACTAGAATTATTTTCTGGCGGGATTGGTTTAAGATGGTCCCGTCCTGAGCAACGCAGACGCTGCCACTACATGTAAAATTCGACGCAAAGCCGCCTGGAACAAGAAATGTATTCCCAGTCTCTGCTGATGAGCTCAGCGCTTTCGTTTTCTTGTCGACGCGTCCATTTATTCCTCTTCCGATTACCCACGGATGAATTAATGAGGTTATGGAGCTATTTGGCGCGTTGTGGAAGGAAAACAGCCTGATACTAGCGAGAACTTCAAGAAGAGCTTTAAGTTTGATGAATACAGAGTTAGGGTTACACGTGTTTCTGTTTATCCGGATACGGACCGGACAAGGCGACCAACTTGATTTCGACCATCACAGCACATGCTTGAATCCTTGCCCTGGTACGCCTACGTTCTGCTACCAGCTCTCCTCGCAGTCCCTGCGGTATACTTTTTCTCAAGGCAGTACTCGGCACCGCTTCCCCCCGTACCCAAATCCAGCGAATCCACTACTGAGGAACCCAAAACAATCATGCAACCTCCAGTTGATACGCTCCCACCTCCATTATCCACACCCTACACACCTGCGGAGCTTGCGAAACACACTACCTCGGAAACAGGCATATATGTGGCCATAAAGGGCACAATCTTCGATGTTACACGCAAAGCAGACGTGTACGGTCCTGGCAAATCGTATTCAGTGTTTGCGGGCAAGGACGGGAGCAGGGGCCTGGGCATGAGCAGCTTGAAGCCAGAGGATGCAGTTGCTGATACAGAAGGGATGGACCCAAAGGATCGCAAGGTGTTGGACGAGTGGTATGTGTTCTTCGAGAAGAGATACCCAATTGTGGGCAAAGTAGTTCCCGAAGGCGAGGCCAGGTTGTAAGTAGAATCTGTGTTGTATTCCATTCAAGCAGTGATAGCGTTTTCAAGGGATTAATTGTTATTTTGTACGCTTACTGAATGCATCGGCGACGCGCTTTGTCAAGCTAGCTTTGACATTGAGTCAGTTGGGCTGGTGATCGACATTTTGATCGACATTTTCCAATCTTCTTCTTCCATCACCTTCACGAAAAATGGCCCAGAATGAAAGCCTCTTTCCATCCATCGGATCTGCTGCAGCGCAAACTGATCTGCTATCGGAAACTGAGCCAATAAACGGCGAGACTGAGGAAAAGGTCACCCAGGAGATCGAATCTCTCTGTATGGAATGCGGTCAACAGGTCTGCAAAAATAATCCTAGAGACACGAATCATTCTAACGATAGCATCAGTAGGGAATGACTCGACTGCTCCTGACATCTATTCCCTTCTTCCGCGAAGTGGTTGTCATGTCGTTTAGATGTCAACATTGCGGTGCCACGAATAATGAAATCCAGTCTGCTGGAACCATCCGGCGTATGTGGCATCTCTCTCTCGGGGTACACTTTTCTAAACGAGCGCGTTTTCAGCTGAAGGGACTGTATACACTGCCCGCATCCTGGCGAGATCTGACCTTGACCGACAAATTGTTCGATCCCCAAGCTGCGAGATCGTGATCCCCGAATACGAACTGACTCTTCCTCCATCTCAACGCGGACAACTCACCACGGTTGAGGGTCTCATTCGTGATGTCGTTACGGATCTCAGCATGGATCAGCCGCTTCGTCGTATTCAGGATGAGGACGGATTCAACAAAATCAAAGCTCTGCTTGACAAACTGAAGCCAATAATAGGAGAGGACGAAGAGATGGATGACCAGCTCATTTCTGAGACCTCCACGAAGGATATACCGATGCCAGCTTTTACCTTACGATTGGATGATCCAGCGGGTAACTCGTTCATCGAGTTTGTCGACAGCATGGGAGACCCGAAATGGAACATGAGAACGTATCCACGCTCTCTGGAGCAGAACGTATCGCTAGGATTGATCTCTGCGGATGACGCCGCTGCTAATGTCGCGACCAGAAAAGAGCTTAACGAGGACGAAGAGATTGGTGGAGGCGGCTCTGGTGTAAATGAGGAAATCTTCGTATTCCAGGGCTCTTGTTCCAGCTGCGGCCATCCTTTGGATACTCTAATGAAGAAAGTCAACATTCCGTATTTCAAGGTAGTTCATTCCTCTCATGCCAGTATGCGTAAGGTGTCTTATTGTTCAGGATGTTCTCATCATGTCAACAAATTGCGACCGGTGTGGCTACCGCGATAACGAAGTCAAGTCTGGCGGTGCTATTTCTGAACAGGGGAAGCGAATCACGCTCAAGGTTGAAGACCGCGAGGATCTCAGTCGAGATATTCTCAAGGTGAGCTTTATAGCTAGACTGTTCCTGTTAAAATTAACAATGTGCAGAGTGACACTGCGGGACTAACGGTGCCCGAGATTGATCTGGTACTTTCGCACGGCACACTGGGAGGACGCTTCACGACCCTCGAAGGCCTCCTCGAGCAGGTGTACGAGGAACTTAACGAGAAAGTTTTCACAGGCGATTCGGCCGCAGGTGAAGACCGGGTGCCTTTTGAAGCTTTCTTGGGGAAGCTCAAGGAGGTTTGTCATTTTTCGCCTCGTCTAGGTTAACTGACCGAGCGCAATATAGGTGAAAAACGCTGAACGCCCTTTTACTCTGATCATTGATGATCCGTTGGCGAACTCATACGTGCAGAACTTGTACGCTCCCGATTCAGACCCAAATATGACGGTCGAGTTGTATGATAGATCGTGGGATCAGAACGAGGAAGCTTGGGTTGAACGATATCAAGGTTGAAAATTATGCAGAGGCTGAGCAGGAAGAGGTTGTGGAGGATCAAACAGAGGGGATTGTAGCCGTCGTATAAAGTGCCTCTAGAACTTTGGCTTCCCGTCAATCATCTATTAGACTAGAGTGGAATGTTTATGCAAACCTCACCGGCACATCGGGGTGCGGATGGTCTTCGTGGGTTACATATTCCACAATTTTAGTACGTTTACCATGAAGGCCGATTTTGATTCGCGAGTGCTTCGAACTCTGGGTGCATGAGTCTTGGCGACTCGGATACTAATCAAACGAAGCACACTTGAGGCTGTTGTATTCAACGACATCAGTCAAATTGTGTGTAATTCTACTTCGAACTTGCGTAGCCGAATGGAAGCGCCCTACGGTCAGGTCGGACAACACGGCAGGCAGGCACCTGAGTCGAGCGATGAATTGCAGTGACTCCGGCAGATGCCGTACCATCCTCTTTCTGATTCCAACGGCCATGGAACGAACGGCTTGGGAAATCGAGCAAAACGGAGCGCTCGTCGAAGTCACCTAGTGGAATACTACCTTCATCTCCGTCTAGATCCAGAATCCTACGGCGCTCATGGTCAGGCTGCTCAAAGCCTCGAACTACACTGCTTGAAATCGTTGATCCAGCGCTAATCGATAATCCGTGTGTACTATACCCCCCACAAAGAATTGAATGTCGCTCGCCTGGCTGTGCAATTTCGCGTTTCGCGTTTGATGAATCAAGCCCGTCTGCAACGTGCTGTACGACTCGCACACGCGTATGCCCTGTGTAAGGGTGGCGCCGGCGGTTTGTTTGTTTTACCAAGCTCAGAGGACACACTCCATCACGATTCCAATGGTTATAAAAGGCCGCTGAGTGTGTTCTTTCCCTCCATTCCTCTTCCTCCCCTCGGTTCCGCTTCTTTTTCTTTTCTTTCGCGGTTCCGTTATCCCTTTTTCTATTTCAGACCACTTGCTTTTCAAGTGCCTTTGACGTTTTACGATGCTTTTCACTACTACTCTTGCTCTGCTCTCCGGAGCCACGGCTTCTATAGCTTTCCCTTCATCGCTCATGACTAGAGATGTCTCTTCTGCCACTCCCTCTTCGTCAGTGGTCTGTCAATCTTTCCTGCGCATTAGACTAACCCGTATCTCAGCCGCCGTTGCCCCTCTGAATTGAGCAGAGAACGTAAGGAAGCTGCTGAGAAGCACTTCCGTAACGCGAAGGCCCAAGGTACGCGTCGCGAGGACCTCAAGACCGGACCCATCCCCGTATACTGGAACGTCATCTATGAGAACAAGACCTATGAGGGTGGCTATCTTGAGTAAGCACCTTCACTGGTCGAAATACTATGTGACTGCTATTAACTTTTTGTGATAGTGAACAACAGATCAAAGACCAGATCGATGTCATCAATGCCGATTATAGTACTGCTGGTGTTTCATGGACTCTCGCCAACACGACATATGTCGAGAACGCAGATTGGTTCACGTACGTGACTGATAAGTGAGCGCTCATCCGTCAGATCTATTGATGATGTGGCTGATATGTCGCCTGCAGGACTCCATCCCAGACCGAAATGAAGCGCGCTCTTCGCCAGGGTGGTGTCGATGCATTAAACATCTACAGTGTCTCGTACGTGAAGCCGTTGTCATAACCAGAAAGGAGACTTAGTTTCTATATGTTTTAGATTCTTCAACTCTAGCGAAGGCTTGCTGGGATATGCTGAATACCCATCAGACTACGAGTCAGAGCCCTATAACGATGGTATCGTGCTGCAGTATGCCACACTTCCTGGCGGCTCATCAGAGGCCTACGGTCTTGGAAAGACTCTGACACACGAAGCGGGGCACTGGGTTGGGCTTTACCACACGTTCGAAGTACGTTTTTCTTGATGGTTCGCTATATCCTCGCCCTCACATTTCGACTAGGGCGGTTGTGAAGAGACCAACGGAGGAGACCAGATTGCCGACACCCCCGCTCAGGACTCGTCCACTCACGGGTGCCCGACTACGCGCGACAGCTGCAAAGGAGAGCCTGGACTTGACCCCATTCGTGAGCGCCGTCTTCGTACTGCGCATACTGTCCTTCTCAATCCCCATTCTAGACAACTACATGGACTATTCAGACGACGTCTGCTTGACCGAATTCTCAGCAGGACAGATTGAGCGCTTGCAAGAGCAGATGCGGGTTTACAGGGGAGTAGACATCACGATATAATTGGGAGAGGGAAGGAGACATTGCATTCTTACGATTCACTTATGACGGACTTTATGGACTTTCAACGTAACAGCATTAATTTTCACATTTGAACAGACTTGGTGTCGAGAGATTCGGGCTCAAGGGTCCTGCGTTTAGTGCAACGCATCACAGTTACTGAGTTAGTGGAAGAGTTCACAAAACGAAGGGCATGAGCATTCGCTTCCCGTGGCTATACATGAGTTACACGTATTGACTTTTTTTACACTGCGCGCTGCGTCCCTGCTCCTTCAAGCCATAAATCCCACCTTGCGCGCTTCCTCGGGATCATGCCAATGCGAAGGTTCCGTTCTCGGACTGGGAGATAACTCCGAAAGTGGTATAAAATTCTAATGGTGGCGTCAACATCACCCCGATATTTTACTACGGGTTTGATGAACTCGCCTTACTGCTCCCGCCTTCCACGGGAGAGATTCCAGTATTCAGTCTGAGAACATTGGATGAACGCGCGGTCTCGGACCTCGAGGAGGAGGCTTCTGTTCCGCCGGTGCCACTGATCCTTTTGCGAGCGTTTAGCATGGCCAGGAAGGAGTTGACGTATAACTTCGTCAGGAGGAATTCGACACCCAGGAAAACGAGAGTTGTGGGTAGTGTGATGAAGGCTATTAATGCCACCATAGAGCATGCACTGGTATCACAAGTCAGAAACCTAGCACACGGTTCAGACAAGGTAGTAGACGCCCACCTCGTTGCTAATCCCGAAATTAGAACAAAGCGCATGATAATGATTATTTTGGAGTTCGTGCTAGAGAATGACAATCAGGAAAGCTATCCGAAGGCAAGTGGAGATCTCCGACCTCGAAAACTTCGCTTTACGGCGTGTCTTCTGGAGGTAGTAACACATGGCGCCCGATATAACAAAGTCAATGGCTGTTGCTGATGCGAACGCAGCATCGACTGCCCACTGAGTAAGAAGAGATCCGATATCAACGTCAGTCGAATAAAGGGCGAGGAACGCGACGCGACTTACGGCAATGCCCTGAAGTCCGGAGAAAGTCGAGATTTGGCAACTGGGGTGATGTCAGGTTTGGTAACTCGAGGCTCATCGATGGGCTTACGTTTCGTATGCCAATACTAAAAAAGGAAGTTAGAAAGAGGGCCGTTTTTGGTCATGAGCCAACTCACGTATGCCAATTGCTGTTGGGCAAGAGATGGTAAGTGCATGCCATAACGCCAAGACACGGAGTCGTACCAGTTCCGCCAGCAACAACTACTATCTGTTTAGAGACATTGAGTCTGGGTTTTGTGAATACAATCATTCTACTCACCACCAGCCAAGGAAGAAACTTGTGGAAATGTCGACCGACTAAACAGCGATCAGAACACACTCTGAGTAGGCGAGGGAACACGTACGTTTCCAGAGTCGGACAGCATATAGGCTGAACACCGTTTATTTTTCTGCGAACCAAATCCACAAACGCGTACCTTTGCACGCCAACGATGATCACGATCTACATAAGGGTAAATTCGCCAAACAATTTTGGGGTACCTGTGCGAACACTTACGTTTATGGCGATCTGGACCTATGGTGACTTGTGTTAGTACGGGGTTTAGGGGGATGAAAGCGCCATACTTTGAAGGACCTGAAAAAAGAGATGGTTGTCAAGAGACGGAGAATAACTTTGTCCGAGGACGTACCATACTATAACGTCGAGCTCGAGGAATTCGCCAAAGGAGTTGACGAGGTAGTGATATACGGCGTGGACGGTAAGAGATAGGTGAAGCGCGTCCATGATCCTGTACCACGCGTTGGTGGGGACGTATGGGCTTCGGAGGAGCTACGTACCACAAGATGCCAACCTTTAAACAACCTTTAAGCGAGAAAAAGACGAGAAGTCAGTCATAACGTACCGAGTAGCGATACGTTGCCCAGTCATTGGGATACTCATGGTAATATATCCATGTTTGCAGGACGGTGACTCCGAACAAACTTTGAGGAGGTCAGTATGGCCTTAGCCGCGAAGGAGATGGTGCTCACACAGCAGACAGTACGAGCCCAATGAGGGCTGCACCGATGGTCAGTCCCAGATTGACTGGCGGCAGGACTTCAGAAGTAGACATGGGGGAGGGACATTCTTCCGGAGACCGAATTGACAAGCCTTATAATACACCGCCCACGCCCACATGTTTTCAATTGTGGATGATGAGCCCCAGAAGCACATTCGTGTGGAAGGCGACGGAGGCTTTTTCTGGCTGCATTGATACGCCACCAAAAGATCATGATCTCACGAAAGCAAGCCGAAAGCCGAAGTCTCGTACCGCGACAGTGACGGGGGTATCGAGGGACCGTTCGTCGCTAGAGTGAGAGACAACGCGATGAAGATGGACCGTGTACATAGCGCTAGATCGGCTCTAAGATTCGTGTGAGCCCGCAGTAGCGGACGCAGAGCAACAAGTCATATGTTTAGAACTTGATGGGGAAACAAATCAAGCCTTGTGAGATTCCCCAGCAACATGTGGAAGAAGAATGTCGATAAGAGCTGCAAGTTGGACAAGACAAGCTTACTGCAGGATGAGAAAGTGATCGGTAGCTAGAGCATTTGTAGGATTACAAAGATAGCGGTCGATCAGCTTCTCAGCGAGTTCGATATTTCGCATCGCATTCTGCTGTGTCATCTAGACTGTGTCATAGAGCACAGTTTTCGCATCCTTGATATGGTTCGACCATTGTAGATAATGAGTAGTACATAAAACTATAGATGCGAATGAATAAGTCAACAGACGACAATGCGTCACCACAAACTCCGCAGAAACACGAGCTGATCGACCGCCTATCGTTTTTATTGCTGAAGTTCTTGTGTCCTGTCGGTCCTGTGTACGCGCCTCTTGGGACCGCCTTGCAACTCGCCGGGTGGAAGGTCAGTTCCAGTAGTCGGCCTAAAAATCGTATAGAACTGGTCAACGATTACCGGACAGAAAGCGGCATGCTGGCGTCCGTCGAGTGTCTCCTCTGGGTCTCCTTTACACATGGACAAGCACCGGGACACCGGGATTTAAAAACTAAGTCCCGGAAGCTAGACTCGCTACCAGTCGCACGATGAACCTCACCCCAATGTTTGGAAAGTGGGTGACGGAGAGATCAAACTTCGCCAAGTGAAAAGCGCAGCCACGTGGGAGAAGCTGGAAGCGTGCCAAGCGGCAATCAACCAACCTGCATCAACGGAAATCACGAGATCCCTAGCTCTTCATTACTCTTCTTTTACTTGCCTATTATCACGTCGTATCGGCGTAGTTTTTTTACGCCATCTTCTCCGCCGTCTCTAAACGACAACTCGTGAATGTGATGCGAGAATCCCAAGAAGCGTATGTTGGATTCATTGCCGTTATGTTATCCTATATCAACAAGGCTCGGGAGCGGTCGTCCCAACAGTGACTGCGGCGGTATCGAGGTACAGACAGTTTGGGATCAAGGCCACCCCGACCCATCTCGCGTCAGTAGACAACCAAAGGAAACTGCCCGCGTCAACCCGTCCCACGATCCCAATAGATTATGCGAAGTTCACGGTCACAGTCAGTCTGGTTCGCCGCTAACGTCTGCCAGGTACATTGAATGTCGTCTGGAATAAGATATATGCAAGTTGGCCTCGAGTCTCAACCAGTCTGGTAAATCCCATACAAGGAAAACAAGCGGATGGCGGCACCACAGTGGATCCTATTGTTAAAATGTGTTGGCATTGTTAACCTCCTCTCTGCGCCCTCCGAGTTACTACCAGAGTTAGTACGTTAATAACTCATGTTCACAATTGGTTGTTATTAACATCGACACTGTTCGACACCTTCAGTCTCAGGACCAGCATGACAGCTATGGCGCATTACGCTGCGGACCATAGCCCGTGCAACTCATGCGATTCTGTATGGTATCATCATCGCCGGCTGTCATTTAACAACGTAGCCTTCATAATCGCGATAATGTTGAGCATGTTGGAAGTTAGAGCATACTCACTGCTAGACTTGCATCTTTCGCGTGGGATATGAGCGTCGGACCTTGGTGCAGCGCTCTGCCTACTGCGCTTTCTGTCGTTCAAGTCTCTGGATTGCCATTACTTCTGCCTGTACTCTGACTAACTTGGACGCACAGATTAGATTAAATATCAGTCGCTTAGCTTGCTCGAGGCCACTTGAAGATACTTCTGATAAAAGTAAATTGACCTCTCCATGTTCTCCATGTTATTAAGTAGGTTCGGTGACCTTCCTCAAGTCAAGTTGGCTCAAGTCGCTTTGGGAAGCACCGACTCAACTCAAATTTACCCACCACTTTTGGGTTTAAATTTCTGATACACGCAAGCAAGGTTCTCAGCCGGTGCAGATGGCGCCCGAGTTTGTGAGCATACGAAAATCAGGAGAAAGCCATTGGCTTCTCGAGCGCACGTGGAAACGTTCTCACGGACTTGGCCCGGAAGCATCCGATCGCACATGCCCGCCAGCAGAGTGACCACCATGAGCATCACGGATTTCTTCTCGTCGTTCCTCCCCACCGTGCACGCCGAAGAGGAAAAGGCGGAGGAGGAAGCGGAGGCTCCCCAGGAAGAGGCCAAGGAGGAGGCCGCGGAGGAGGAGGAGGAGGAGCCAGAAGATGTACGTCGTCTGCTTGCTGCATGAATATAGCTGACGCGACGTGGCAGATCCATCCTGTTATTCGCGACGAATGCAGAGAATCGTCAAAGTGCAAGGAGTCGGCCAAGCACTTTTCGCACTGTACCTCCAAGGTTGAAGCTGGCCAAGGTTTCAAGGGCGAGGACTGTGTCGAGGAGCTTTTCCAGTACGAACTAGTGCATTTCCACCTTCAATTTGCTCAACGGTTTCCAGCATGATGCACTGCGTCGAGGACTGCGCAGCTCCCAAGCTTTTCGCAAAACTCAAGTAATTGCATTGAGGTAAGTTGCTCTCGGAAGACCTTGGAATGCAACTCATGTCCAACAGATAGACACAACCTTTTAAAATTGCATTTAATTCTTTCCCGCGAATGTACATCGTGAAGACCTCTTGAAACCACTACATTCTAGACCGTGGTATCCAGACATCCTTCACGGACGCGGCCTTCCGGCCCTGTTGGCGAAGAACGCGCCGCAGAATTTTACCGCTCGCATTGCGCGGTATAATATCAACAATTTCGATGCCTCCATCAAGCCATTTAAACTTGGACACGGATTTAGCGACATGCTAATTCGATCAGGTTTATGCGTTGTCGGAATTAGCATCCGCTTGCTTACCCTCTGTATATCGGCTTTGATTGTCCCAGCAAACGTGGAGTCTTCGCGACACGACTGTGCGGCCTTGTCCTTTAGCACAACAAAAGCGAAAGGTAACTCCCCCGAGTATTCATTCTCCACCCCAATGATGGCAGTGTCCGCCACGCATGTATGTTTGAGAATATGCCCTTCCAACTCTGCTGGCGCTACTTGGTGACCTCTTACCTGTTCGAGATGAGTCAAGTCGCGGGATCTAGTAAACATACTAACCTTGATCAGCTCTTTGACGCGGTCGACAATGAACAAATTATCTTCTTCGAAGAAGACCTGGTCTCCTGTTCTCAGCCACCTAAGCGCTCAGAGTCACATCAGTAGTGAGCTATCACCATCACACATGAGACCCACTAACCCGTCATTAGTGAAGACGTCTGCTGTTCTAACCACATCATGTTGGTGATAGAATTCCTCAACATTGACCACGAACAACATCACTCACGCCGCGGGATTACGATAGTATCCTGAAAAGATTTGGCTGCCTCGAACAAGAAGCTCTCCCTCTTCTCCAGCCACTGCTAGTGTTCCATCGGTTTTAAGGACCTGGGCCTCTGTACCAGGAAGAAGTTGTCCGCCACTGCCGAGAACACCGATGTTCTGGGACAGTGGGAACTGGGGACAAAATGTTAATTGCTGATAATGGTCGTATATGGGTGGAATACGTGCACCATACTAACCGCCCCGCAGGTTTCCGTCATTCCTACAGGACTTTCAATGAATGTTCGACGCGTTGAGCTGCGTCTTACCGTATCCTTGTCCAAGTTGCACTCCTGGGAAGACAGCCAGAAGTTCTTCTGTGAGACTGGCGCCAAGTGGCGCAGCGGCGACGAGACAGTATCGCACAGAGGATAGGTTGAAGGCTCTCGTCGAAGGACGCTGTCACGGAGTTGGCCAGGAAGCTTTCTGACGGTTAAACGGGACTTGATACCTTGCATAGAAGAACAGCCTGGGGCGGTACTAGTCTGTGAAGAGTCAAATTGTAGAAGAAAGAGAGGAACAATGATACGCACGACAGATGGGTGATTTGATACTTTTGAATACTGATGAGGAAGCTCTCGAAATGGAATTTTGGTGCGACGACGAGGGTCATCTGGCATGTTCGAGTACGACTACTTAACGCTGAACAAGTACTCACCCCAGCATACAACATAAAGTGGAGCTAGAAGATAGGGTCATGATTCAAGCTGACAGACGAAGGATTGACTGACATTGAAAACAAGTCCGTAAATGTCTTGGCGTCTTTCATTAACTATAGGTTAAGGTACAAGATGAAAACTTACGGTACAAAGGGAGAACTAGGTTTATAGGAAAATTTTGAGTCTAGCGCCACACAAGAGAGAGATTAGACCTCACATCCTCCGCCAACATCGCCAGGCCGAAATCGCCGCTCATTCAGTGGTATATGCGGGTCGTTCACTCCATTGAAGATAGCTTCTTGAAGAACCATACTGATCACATTTCTATGAGTGATGCAGACCGCCTAAGATTACCAGGATTAGACTCGGGAACCGCGGCACCTATGCGCAAACCTTCTGCAGCCCAGTAGTCCCAGACGAAGGCGCGAGAAACGCGATGGCTTCTGCTCCTTCGCTTCCCACAAGCATGCGCTCTCTGGCCGGAGGCATTTTCGCGCCTTCGAGCATCACCTCATGGAGGCTTCGATACGGTTTTGAGGACGAAGTGTTCTCCGATACATCTATAATGATCAGGTGCTCGAGAGAGAAGTCCAGCGCGGGAAGAGCCTTCTCGACGACGTGGAGACACTCGTGATGGACTATGAGAATTACAGGGCGCGTTATCCGGAGGGAGTGAGCTATGTGGGCAAATACAAATGGTAAGCGCACTGCGGCCAATAACGGAGCACGCACTTAGCTCCAAAAGCGTTAGCGTCGGGGAGAGCGTCCTCGATGGAAATAAGTTATCGTTCAGAGCGGCCACCTCGGGACTAGATGGGCTTACGACACGACGGCACCCACGCGATGTGCTGCCCATGCACAGGGTCCGAAATCTAGTGCTAGTCAGCTGGCCGTCGGTTCTGGGAGATAGAGCACCTACCGACATGGTTCGGACTCATGATACCCACTGCAAAAGCGGGATCTGGTATCAGCAGCTAAGGAGTGAGACGCAATAAGGACACTCGCCGACATTATCAATCCCTGTATATCGTTAGCGTGAGCAAAGTCGACGATCGGCAAGACTCACGAAGTCTGTATGTGTGGTCAAATGAAGCTGCAAGCCGTCGCGTCCGCAGCTGAATCTAGAACGGCGCGTGAAGTTTTCGCTTGGTGAACACTTTAATACATACCTCTTCCATGAAAACCAGCCGCCCAGTATCGTCGTCAATCAGACATGGAGTGCTTGATGCTCGCGGCGGACAGTGGAGATACCCATCGAGGAGAAACTGAGGAACTGTGAGATTGCTCGGGATTTCACAAGAGAGAGGAACAGTAGACCGAAAGATAGTCATGGCTGAAGTAGCTTGTGCATTCACAGACCGCGCACGTTATATACTGTACACGGAGCTATGCACGGGGCCATCCGAGTCCCCCACATCGTTATTCAGCACGAATAATAGTGGCTATACTTACACACCGCACCTCATGTGGTGAATGAATTGAAGAAAGCGCCCAAAGGTCCACCGATCGCAAGACGTACCGGCGAAAGAAGGACATCATAACCTTGATCAGGTACAACATGACCTTCAAAGAGAACACACGTTAATTAAAAGAGTTCATTCCACGTCGGCACCGGTCGTCTCGAAGCTTCCGCCTCAACCTAAAGACAAGCTTCACCGGGACTTAAGTAAGCACGGCGTTCCAAGAGAAGGTTCATTGTAAATCATGCATGTTAAGTCGTACAGATGGTAATGCTTTACTTCGTCGCCTCAGCGAGACGCTTTTCAGCTTCCTTGAAATTGACGACATTCCAGATCGCGTTCAGGTACTGGGATACATCAGAGGAGATTCTCAGGTTTCAAAAAATACGCACGTCGGGCTTCACATTCTTGTATTGGATGTAGAAAGCCTAAAAAAATGAGACCTTATTCAAGGTGGAACAGAACCAACATACATGTTCCCAAATGTCGATACCAATCAAGGGTACGTGACCTGAAAAACGTCAATCAGCGACTCTGAGAGGAGATATAATCTTACTGAGTAGAGGATCTTGGTTGGACGTAGTGACAATCTCGAGCATGCCATTCGACGAGTTGTACCCCTAGTCAACAGTGATGACGCATACACAAAGTAGATTTTCAATGACATACCAGCCAGCCCCAGCCACTTCCTTGGATAGCAGCAGTCTTCGCGTTGAACTCCTTTTTAAACTCTTCAACGGAGCCAAAGTCGCGTTCAATTGCCGTCTTGAGGGGTCCCGCCTCCAGTTTACCTCCGTCACCGCTGGAAGGAGCCAGGTTCGTCCAGAAGAGAGAGTGGTTGATGTGACCTTGCGACGCGTCTTTTCAGAAAAATAACTGCAGATAAGATGGTACATACCACCACCGTTGAACTTGAGGGCTGCCTGGAGAGCAATTTCGTCCTTGATAGACGGCGCCGAAGCGTACGACTTTTCAGCGGCGTTGAGGCCATTGACATAGGTTTGGTGGTGCTTTTTATGGTGCAGCGTCATTATTTCCTCACAGATATAGGGCTCCAATGCCTGCAACGACGTGAACAGACATTAGTCAGACCAAGACGTGACAAACGTTGTAGGCATATGGGAGATCCGGGAGGGTGTGAAGGGAGGCAACACCGGCAGAGGCGGCCAGGGTGCGCGACAGCGCAGGACGCAGAGCACTTCGAGCAACAGAGAACATGATGAGGGTAGGATGCAAGTGTCGGGTGAAGCGTTCCGCGTTTATCATACGTGATGTCATTACTTTGTCTCTGCTTGGGATTCGGGCCGGTCACCTTAACTCTCGTTTTTTCTTCGTCAACGAGATAACATTCATGAGCTACTTTCACTGCTCCATTTGTGTCACAATGTCGCCCGAACTCTCCGACACGGGTCAATGAGAACAACTAGACGACGCGAATCTTTGGTCTTTGTTACAGCACTGCTTTGTCTGACCGGTCCTTTTTGGTCTTTGTTCACGTATAAAAGCGCGGTCAAGATGTCCTTGAGTCGCATCTACTACCACCATCATGCGAGACAGTGCGACTGTCAAGAAAACTCGCAAGGTAAGTTCTCAAACTGAGTGGTAGCCGTTGCTAATAATCATCCCAGATTCATTACTGGTACAGGTGCCCTTATCCTCGATGCACCTTCTCCCACAAACGTTTTGAGCGTTTTAAGACGCACATTTACTCTCAGTAAGCTGTTTGTGTGGATAGGAGAACACGCACTAATTTTGTTCAGCTCACCTGCGAATTCTAACGAGGAACCTCACCGCGTTGCTGTACCTCCAGAAGCTCCGCAAGGCCCCCCACTCCTAGAATTCATGGACCTGTCTTTTGACGTCCGCCATGGCCATTCACAAAGCCATCCCATGGGGACGCGTAGCTCCATGGCAGGTCACCGTGCCTCCACCTCATCTGCAGCCGGGCCCTCACGGCCCCGACGCCACAACGACCAGTCAACCTCGGCTGGCAGTTCTTCGTTCTCCCAGTTCGGCCACATTGGAAACCCCAGCAATATGCCTCAGGAGTTCTTTTTGTCATGATACGAGGTGCCAGATAATTTTAACTATACCATATGTGGGTTGATGTATTTTTGTGTCCGCGAGCCATACTGCGGGTTTTCCGTGCCAGAAATCCGGGATCATATTGAATACACTAAAACTACATGACGAAGCAAAACTGTAAAATCCTCCATATCGTTCAACAGTGTTCAACGCGAAAGTATCAAAACGCCGCATTCTGAACTACTCATCCTCGGAATCCGACTCGTCGTCGACATCGTTGGACCTGTGCCTCTTCTTGGCGGCCTCGTTTTCTCGTTTGGATGGTCTTTCTGTGGGCCGAGGTCGGACTCGAAGATCGTACTTCGCCACGAGCTGCATACGACGATATAAGTGATAAATATAGGGCAACAACAAAACCGGCATACGTCCGTCAATGCGGTAGACTTGGCAAGCGGTGGGCATTTTTTACCGGAATACATGGTAAAAACATCGCTGTAACATTGTGCTTGGACAATGTTTCCTGCGGTAAGAGGACCAGAGCTAAGGTCAAACGTCCTGAATCGGAGGACGAATTGTCCAAGTTCTTGAACAGCGAGATTCTAGCGAAGACAGAAGGTGAGTTTGTATCGAGTTTCAGGTGCAGAATCAACACACGGAGAAGGCAAAAACGAGAGTGCCACGGCCGTTGTCTTCGTGGGGAAGAAGTGTATGAGAAGAGAATGTGTCCCCAAAGAGAAGATTGGAGCATTTTTGACTGTCATAGACGAACCAAGTCTCTCCAGAAGCATCGTGCGCTACGTGAAGCGGCGCCTCTGTAGTACGCAACCTGAGTACTACCATCACGGACTCAAGAATTGGACTCGTACCTGCAGTTTCGTCGACTGAGGCTGACACATGGAAAAGATCGATGTAGCACATCATGCCGGGGAGGGCATGCGGTCAGACCTGTGGAGAGAGCTGTTGAATCCTGGAATACTAACGCGAATATCATGGAAAGACAAACATTTCTACGTAGTCGGGAATTTCGACTTCACGTCCGTCTGGTAGACAGTCAAACAACCTCAGCCCTACGATGGGAGGTGGGTCGATCGCGCGCAAGTCCTTTCTGGAGTTTGCTTTAGGATTCGTTTGGGTCGCGCACTTGCGACCTTGTTGAGGAGACTGCCAGCAACGGAGCTCGGCGCGTATAGTCCGCCCGCAAACTGGCCAGACGTATGGCTAATAGGCTGATCCAAAACATGATGTTCTATAGGAAAGCCAAAGGGAGCAGGAGCAGAGGAAATTACAGTGTTCATCGCCTGATAATAGGTGGAGATGCGAAAATTCAGACGTGTTCGCGGAGAGGTCAGGTGTTCCTCAAGACGAAGCAGCGGTCTGTAGGCCTCAAATCGCGGTGGAATACTGGAAGCGACGCGATCGAGAGGATATCTGCTCGAACTTGAGAAAGTAGGAGTGCGGTGATGGAGCCAAGTCCCGGGAGCGAGGCGCTTTATGGCATTCCAGAGGAAATGATACCGAGGCCCATAAAAGGAGATCAACATCCATTTCGACTGCTACGGATGCATTTCGGGCAACGTGTTCTTACTGAATGTGTTTTCGAGCGGAACGTTTATGGAATGACGGGAGCCATGACGTTCTGCAATCCTTTACTTGGGAAAAAACTCTGACAGTGATAATCCCTCTGGTGTGTTTTAACTGTCGATCAACAGCAGCAGACCATCTTGGGTAAACACGCCTTGTGCATGAGGCATCGAATGGGAAAACGATTGTGAACTCTTCGTAGACCTGCAGCGTTTGGTGCCCCTTGTAGGCGGTGATACCCAAATGCAGACAAAGGACTTTCATCATGCGTCGCAAGTAACGATTGAAAGACATCCCCCTTCGATAGGCATCAACCAAAGCGCAGGGGGGCTTTTCGATGACCACACTGACAGGCAGGTCCCCGTCCAGAATGCCGTGAACTGTGTGACGTTTGACAGTCGTTGTAACTTGTATTGGCCCACAATTGTGAATTCGGTACAGATTCATATCAGGCCGACAGGCCACGATGCCGTATATGGTGTCGGATGCACAAATGGCACAAATCAAGTTAGATCAAAACTTTAAATCTTGCGCTCGCGCGTTTCAATGAAGCTTGAACCGTACCCAGGAAATCAGGGTGCAAAGTCTGCTGACAGAGCAAGAACTATATTTGTGCAACACGCAGTACTAGGTACTACGGATACAGACTGGTAAGAAACATTACTGTGACATGAAGAACCCGGAGGAACTAATAGAGGGTAGCGGGAATCCACGGTTGGTAAGAAACATTACTGTGACATGAAGAACGCGGCGGAGGAACCAATAGAGGGTAGCGGGAATCCACGATTCATTAACATTCGTAGCTCCAAACTGCTTGTTGAAGTCTTCCATTGCGTCTAACGCAACCTGGAAATGAGTGAAGCTGAGCTTCTCCTTGTTACCTGTAGCCAAAGGAAGGGCTGTCCTCACCGCGTTCTTGATCTGTCCGCCATTAATATTCCGCTTCGACAACTCTTCAACTTCCTCGGGTGTGATAATATCACTGGAACCAATTTTGCCAATGAACGCAGTCCAAAACCTGCTTTCTCGGCTCTTCAGGCAACTCTTGGAAATGGAGGGCAACGCGAATGCGAGACAAGAAGGCCTGATCAAAGACTTTGACTCGGTTGGTAGTCAGAAAGAGAATACCACGATAATATTCGACATGCCGGAGGCTGAAAAGGCAAGATGAGCGCGATGCATCAGTGGTGCAGTGATTCAACGGACAATACCGCGACCTGCGCGTTTCGAGATAGATCATGGAACAGAACGTTCTTCGAGGTACACATCGGCTTCATCGATGAGCACAATCGCTTTCCACACTGTGGCGATCTGGAAACTACGCTCCAACGTCGTATCAAGTCCTTCAGCATGAGTCTCAAGGTGGCCGACTCCAACGATATATAACGGCTTCTTTACATGCTCACTAGTGGCTTCCGCCGAGAAAGTGCCTAACACAAAGAAATCAGCGGCGATGTAGACATTATGAATGGAGTTTGCGGCATACCGACACCAGGCAGGCCGAATAAATTAACGACGAGTCCGCGGCCTTTGCCTTTAATGAAATCGTCGAACTCGATTTCTGTGTCATGAGCCTCCACAAGCGATCTCAGAAGATTGTTTTGACCAGATGGAAGCACAAGGTTCTGAAATGCTTCCGTGTTCCAGGTAACATCTGTCGCACGTTGAACTCCACTGTGAGGCGTCGCCTCATTGGTTAGAACTTCTTCGAACGCACACCAGAGGTTGTCTGATAGACTGACTCCATATACAACCGTCGGCGTTAACAGAAGATCCTCGTCGCTCAATTCTAGCTCCGGATTCGTCTTAGTATTGGACGAGACTGTGACACCTGCAAATGATTGAGCTCAGGTCAACAGCATACGGAAAAGGAGTACCATTAGCGTAGTTGGTGTAAGCGTAGCCGGAGGGAAAAGTCTCGGAATCTAATTGAACGGCTCGCCTGCAGAGCCCCAACCTGGATTCGGTGGAGTGTATTGGGCATCAGCCTGTAAGGCAGGTACGGGGAAGCAATACCCAAAATTGAAGCGCTTGAAGGATACTTTGACTCATAGTTGGCATTGAGCACAACAAGGATACGAAAACCGACACACTCAGGCTCTATCAATCATGATCCTGCCGGTGACCTGTGAGGAGGATTAGACACAGGCTTTTGTATGAAACTGAAAACGCACGTTGTGAAGGGACAACGCTGTAAGTCCGCCCCTCTGGGACTTGAAAGCTATCCCGTCAAACTGCTTGTGGTGAACACCACGCCGAGACACCCATTTCTGTCCCCTTGCAAGCACATCGCACTTCACCTCCTCGGCATTAAGGTGATAGCGAAGCGGATATGCGTCGAGTGAATCAATCCTAACCGTCCCTTGGAACGGTTCAACAAGCGCCTGGGTCTGGACCTTTCCGACAACGACGGTCTGAGGCGGTCCACTAGATCAACGCTCGAGCAGTTAAGAAGATAGCCTGAGTCAATCTTGGCGACATATTCAAGCTTGAATAGTCGCGGCTAGATGTGATGGCGCATCGAGCGATGAGGATGATACGCGGAACGAAGATGCTGTACAGGAGATCCCAGGTCACTTCGCCGTGAGCTCTAAGATTGTTGATACGCTCGATGGTCTGGGAGTCGTCCCCCTGTGAAGTGGAGAGGAGTAATGAGACGGAAGACAGAACATGAGAGTCGAAGGAGTCCTTTGCAGATTTTTTCGCAATCAACTCACCCCTGTATTCTTTGAATTCCTCCAGATATGTGAGAAATATTTCGGGGTTAATCTGTAGGATAGACTGTGAACAATATTCTAGACCGAATCGTTGCTTACTTCGAGAGGCTGGATCCGAGTTCCAATCTAGGCCTGGCCAAGTCCGGATGACATCTTTGAAAGCCTTGAGGATATACGCTCTTGACCACAATCTTGAAAGTTGGATCAAGGTGGGCGTTCTCTGGGACGGCGCTATAGTATATCAGAACATGCCAGGTTCGAGTGATAATAGCGCTGCACGAAGCTGAAATCCTTCCATGGATCCTCCTCGCCCGACTTGAAAGATGACATAGACTCTACTGTCGCGCTGGAGCTCGTGTTCTGATCATACATTCAAAGGAACCTCCAGTAATGTTTTTAGAAGACGGACCCTGTACTTCCAGGCCTTGTACCAAGTGCTGTAGTAGCTGTCAACAGACTTGATCTGGAGCATCGGAGCAGGAAGCGCTCCATTCTTGGTAAGAGAGGTATCTGCATCAATCTCTTGGGGTGCGGGTAAAACGGTGGAAACAGTCCTTGAGATGAAGGGAACACGCTATTGATAACAGTGAGGGAAAGGAAGGCAATTCTTATACGCCTCCAGAATGCCTCTTAGTCTCATGCTGCCTTCTAGCGCCCGCCTACACTATTTTCGTCGAGTGACCATGAACTTGACCTTGCAGCGACTAGAGCTTCTTATTCATGTTCAACGTTAGCCTTCAGGTTTAGTTGTTGTTATTGCTGTTGCAGACGGGAGGAGAGGTGTCGTCTTGTCGCGTAAGCACGGTTCCCTGGTTGAGTCTAATCTTTGCTCAAGCAGGCGCAGAAGTGAGAGGCTGAAAGAACGTACGCGGAGTGGCAGCCCTAAGGTATTATAGTATGGCTTTGAGTTGTGTGGTGATAGTCGACGGCCGTAGCCCCTGAGATAACTGGATGGCAGTGGACAAGCAAAGGTCAGCAATTCATCACCAAGACGTTAGAGATGTACCCTTGTCAGGCTCCTCGTCGTCGACCAATATGTACTTGAGGTAGCCATTGTTTGCTATGGCGTCGACAGCGTCATCCTGTGAATCACGCGAACTGTGGCGTTATTTAAATTGTCCGGGCCGGAGCTTGTAGCAACGACTTTTAATTATTGTTTCGTGAGTAACGACTTGAAGTCGTGTGATTTTTCGTGATTTGAAGTCGTTGTTCGTGATGTTATCACTGAATAATCAACTTCGTCCCAATCGTTTCTATCATGAAGCAAACGTTTAGATCAAAATGATTCAATGGTTTTCAATACAACCTATAGTACATACAACAGAAATACACATACATTTCGAGAAAGGAACCTTCCGTTCAGACCATCACGGGCTGCTTTGCATGGGCGCGTGAAGAGGTAGCTGAGCGCCGCAACTCGTCGCGATGGGTGCCACTACTGGCCTTGGCAGAGGACCTTTCGACGCGCTTCTTCTCATCCGATGCTTTGCGGACAGATGATGCGCGCGAGGATTCATGCCTCTTCGCGTCTTTGTCTGATGATGACGCGTGACCGTCTTTGGGTCCAGACGAAGGAACAGCTGGCAAATCGCGCATGCGAGAGTCCAAGTCCTCTGCCACTGGCCTTTTAGACTCTGCTTGCTTCTTCTCCGAAGACCTATGGCGAGATACGGATTGCTTTGAGACTTCCTTCATCTGAGGTTCATCCCGTTCCTGTGCCCGCGGTATCGCTTGCGATTCAGTATGGTACCGCCGGTGCGAAGACGCAACCTCCGGCTTTCTCGTAGAAGGGTGCCTTTTCTCCAATGATAAAGCCTCCATACTTCTCTCAACCTTCGTTTCCGCCTTGGTCGTACCCTTCTTCTCCGAGTCCGTTTTCCGCAGCGAAAACTTCTTGGCGAGGGGCGGTGCGCTCGTTGCGGACTCCACGTTATCCTCTTCCACGCGGCGCAGCGAGAACGCCCTGGGCGGGTTCTTGGTCGTGGCAGACCGCCCCAGGCCTCTCTTTTCGTCGAAGCTGGCAGCCGAATTCGACGACGCCACGGAAGGATTGCGCAGCAGGCCTCGCTTCTCATCGTCCGGCCCAAACTTCGGCTTTCGCGCCATTGTTGTAGAGCGCTTGAGTCCCTCAACGACGCCTGCGAACTTGGGAAGCGTAGCCCGTCGTGCGGCATCCATGAACCGCGAGCGCCCATCAGGAGAGGGCGAACCGTCGTCCACCCTGCTTCCGGAAGACGTCGGGGAGAATATGGCACGCGCGGGGAGAAAATCCTGGAAAGTAATCGGAGGGGATGTTACATCTATCTTTTCGGGCCTGGGTTTGCCTGTAACGACATTGATTAACATTTCCTGTCAGTCCCGTAGTCGCGTGCCTACCTGAATCAAAGGCTTCTGGTCGATCCGCGACTGGGTCAGTCCCCTTTACAGGCGAGGCAATAGTGTATTCGGTTCCCGGTACCCCTTGGTAACGATTTCCGCTCTTATCAGCAAAGGTGTACGTCCGGGTGTCTGCATCATAGGCAATTCTACGAAGACCACCAAGGCGGTATTCGTCCTAGGGAGGGTTAATGAAACGCTTCTTGGGAGGGGAACGACTTGCCTCGTCGTACTGCGTCCAGCGACCCATGAATGAAAGAGCTCAAGGTAAGCGCGTGTTGCATCGGTGTTGGGTGGATGTTTATATGCAGCCTGCATTGTGATGTGTAAATCAAAATGATGCACCGCTTCGCCACTTCGGCACTGGCCGCCTCCGATCTAGATTCCTCGGCGCTTTTCCGCATACTGTTGAGCCAGCTTGGCGCTGGCACTGCTTGGTCGCTATACTCACGTTTTGAGATTCATGAGAAGGCGTAATAACCAGTTCGTGCTGACTATCATGCTGCATGAATTCACGCGTGAGAAGCCCGGCTTGCCCGACATCTCGTACAGAATTCAATTGTGGCTTCTAGTCAGTTCATTCGTGACCATCATGAACGAGGCATAGAAGGGATACGCATCGCAAAGTGATGACTACTCGCTGATCAACAGAACTCAACAACTAAACGTCGACTAAGACTGACTCTGCTTCACTAGCATATCATTGTTGGCATCTCTAAACTTTACTTATCCGACAACGAACTGCCAATTTTGCAAAAGGGCTCTAATACAGTACCAGTCAAGTAGCGGCAGGCTAACAGAGCGAGGCAAATTCAAAGCTGAGTTCCCAAATCTCAGCCCCGGTGACAGTCAAGTGACAGTACGAGTCCGTAGACCAGGTTCGCGATTTTCGAGTTTGCGACAGGAAATTGTAGCAGCAGCATGAACGCGGCAGTCGGATCCTATGTAAACGGATCCACCCAATGGCAATTGAATCAGTGCAGGTACCACTTGAGCGAGTTTTGTCCACAGTCTACTGGGGAAGTCGATTCTGGATGTTGCGATCTGTCAACAAAGGTCTCAGAGGAAAACAGATGTTCCATGGTTGTATCGGAGCAAGAATTCAACCAGTATTAACCTCCTACGTGCACTCAGATTAACCGATGTAGAGCCCATGAGCCCACAGTAGACGAACTAGAAGGGGGACGGATCCGAAAGGGTTATGCAAGTACACAGGCCGACGACACCGTAAACTTTTCTAATGAAACTGCGTCTGCTCGAGCAGCGCGGCTGCTTTGTCCGTACGAGGCACGAGCTCGAAAGGGAATGGTTTCAATTTTCTTCAGCACAGCATGTTAGATGGTTGAATTCATTCTTAGACTGGGACACTTCTCACCTGACCGTCCCAACTATGAACTCCGCCTTGGGCGTGATCTCGTTACCCGCGGCGTCCTTTGCTTTCTCAAATCTACAAGTCGCCAAGAGCAAAGCAAGCGTGATCCACAGCGTATTGTCAGCCATGAAGCGTCCCGGGCAGATTCTACAGCGCGTCACGCCACACAAGTCGAGCGTAGAGTGAAGGAACTGACCGTCTACCGAACCCGAAAGGAGACAATATGGGCTCGCCTGCTCCGCCTTGACTCTTTGGAATGAATCGATCCGGATTGAATTGTGTTGGCTCTGTGTACACGCCCTCGTTCAGACTCATCGACCTATTATGGCATCAGAACGATGAAAGCGGCTGCTAATGGACGGAGCGAGACGTTAAATTCGTTACGACCATGGATCCCTTCGGAATCAGCATGCCTTTGTAGATGTCATCTTCCAATGATACATGAGGTACGCCTACAAACATTTTAGTAGTGTTGAAGCATGAACATACCATATTATATTCTTACCAAAAGGTACTATTGGATGCCATCTATGAGTAACATAAGACATGTCAACGGAGACAGCAAATATCGCACCTTTCCGTCTCGTAGATGATGTAGTCGATGTACGGTAGATCCGGTCGGTCATCCGGGGTAGGCAACCGCTCTCGTCCTAAGAATTTATCGATTTCAATTTGAGCCTTTCGCTGGACTTCGGGATTCAAGACTAGTCCGAGTAGGGCTATGAGGAGCGTGCTCGAAGTCTGTACTCGAACAAATAAGCGGTCTTGCAATGCACAAAAGGAGGTTATACCGTTTCTGCCCCGGCAGCGTAAATTTGAGCAGCAGTAAGCTTGATGGCTTCAATGTACGCCTCTTTGTCGGCCATGTCCGGATCGACGTGGCTGAGATGTGCCGATACAAAAGAGGATTTGGCAGTGCCTTCTCTCTACAACCAAGGTGAGTATAGCATCGTCATATTATGAGAGGTTTGTCCAAACCATTTGCTTATGTACCACGTCAAATGGAACGTTGTATAAATCATCAGTCAAATGTCGATTGCGTCGCGCCCAGCCGGCCCAGTAGGCGCCAGGAAACCAACTCGGGAAATATTTCACTGAGAAGCAAAAGTCAATAAGAAACAATATACTGCGCCGAACTTGAAACCACTCACACCACGGCCAGATATCGAGAGGCGTCATCGAGATATCAGCATTCTGGCTGAAGTCAAGGATTTTCTGTATGACAGCCATTACAGGATCGTCCTTGGGCTTCAACTCATACCCGTATGTAATACGAAGTATGATGGAGCCGGAAAACCTTGGTGACATCAGACGAAGGATTTCGTTGAAGGAGAGACCAACCGTTCGAGCATAGGAACGCAGTCCTTCGGATTAGCCATGAAGTTCTTGACAAACGTGAGAGCTTCCTGAGCCTGGATTGGCAGCAAATCGCGACATTCTTTCGCTCCGAAATATGACTGGAAGAGCTTGCGATGCAGGACAAATTCCTTGCCATACGGTAAGAAGGCCAAAGTCCTGTCCATTCCAAGCCTATACAGTCATGGTGAAATCAAGTTCAACTCATGATACCAGAAGAGCACTCACAAAGTGAAAACGGCAGAAGTGGGTCGGTTACTATAATTAAGACTCCTCTTCTCAAGCAACTCGGTGGCTGCCTCGACAGAGTCAAGCACGACCAACTTCTTGCCTAGGATTTCCAGATATATCACATCAGAGCCTTTGATATCCAACATGAGTAGGACATGGTGGAGCTCGTGACACTGGACAAACCATAAGTTTTCGACCAAAGCCGGAAGATTTCTGGTTGTTTCTCCAACGAAGGAATGGATCGAAGGTGACCGATGAGAGGGTCGGCCGGTGGACCTGGAGGATAAGCCTTCCAGCGTCGTCTTTCATTAAAGACAAAAAATGCGACGAAAGCGCCAATTAAAATACTTGCGACGTTTGCGTAGCCTAGTGAAGACAAATTGAGAGCCTCCATGATGACAGTCGACGACAAAGATGAATTGTGGAACACGGTTCAGCATGAGATGAATTGTGGAACCACGGTTCAGCATGCCTGGGTAGGGACAGCTGTCATGTGGCTGAAAACCAGAAAGAACGAAAGGAGAACGCGCTGTTATGCGCGCCCACTGGGGTTGTCGGCGAAATCGGCCTGCATGGAGGGCTAACCGGGGTGAATGCCGCGCTGCCGTAGCACCGTAAGTAAGTGCCGAGCGAATCGCGTCCCCGTGCGCAGGAATAAGTCTTCGTGTCGGACACTGCGAGCGCCAGCGAGCATAGTACAGCTGGGTGACCAAACATGACAGCTAATTACAAAACGATAGATCAGCCTGTGTCTTCTCAGCGGAGTTCGAAATATTCTCGGCATCGCATTTCCTGCTGTATCATGCCAATGGTGGCTCACACGGAGCACAAGTTTTTCGCATCATCATCATCATCAATTACTCGGCACGGACCTATGTAGATCGCCGGACGCATCCTCTGAGATGTAGGTTCGAGCCATTGTATAGACGAATGAAGGTAGTACGATATACAAACGTAGCTGGATGCGAAGTGAATCAGTCAACCAGGAGCCGACCCAATGCCGTCACTCATTTCAAACTCCGCCGAGAGAACACGAGCTGATCGACCCGCCTATCGTTTTGTAATTAGCTGGAACAAATTCACGCGCTTTTGGTAAACGCGCGAGCAGCCTCATTTCTCCTCCGTTCTTCCTGGAAGTTCGCACAGTCGTGTGTTATGCGTATATCAATCAGGCTGCCGCGTTTCAACAGTGTCCGTGGATGGTGGACTCGTGCCGGAGCCGTTTGCCCAAGAAATAGAGAAATGCGTGCTTAATGCACAATCATCAATTGTGTGGCCAAGTGTGTGGCGTGCTCACTCAAACAAACGTTCTGGACCTGCCTGAGGACCTGATTCGCGTCAGGGAGTCGTGAATGATAAGATAAATTCTGAGGTGATAAGAACAGGATGGTCCTATTTATCCGCCGGCCGACGCCCATTAGCCTTTTAATTTCCTGCCAGATGGTGACGCTCCGAGGATTCGTCGCAGCGCTGTCGTTGTCCGTCGTGCTCGCTGTACCCCTTGAGCAGCAGATTACATTGCAGTCTAACTTGCCCAGGACACCATTGCCAGTAGCCAATGCCACGAAATCTTTCTGGGTAAACAGCCCCGGCGCCAATCCGCTCGCGAAGGAGGGCAGCACGGGCCCGTTGACGACAGCGGCGGATGTCTGCATCATTGGATCTGGCATGTCCGGTATATCTGCAGCGTATAAGCTGTCGGAGGAGGCGGGATTGAACGTGGCCGTGTTTGAAGCCCGGGATTTCTGTCAGTGTTTGTTCCTGTCTTTCCACCACCAACATTGACTGGTCTCGCAGGCTCTGCTGCGACTGGTGCGTGCATAGTTCTGTCATTAGCAAATGAGCTGAACTGAAAGACGTTGACAGGACGCAATGGCGGGCATCTCACGACCTATGTCTTTCAAGACTTCAGTAATCTTGCCAACAAGTACGGCGCGGAGCAGGCCAAGGCCGGATTCGCACTTGAGAATTACACCTCGCACGCCATCGTCAAGATCATCGAGGACGAGGGGCTCCAAGACGTCGTCGACCTTGTCCATGGCGGCCACACGTCAATCTTTATGACCGAAGCCCTTGAAGCTAAACGCCGAAAAGACTACGATGAAGCACTTGCTGCAGGAATGAACTTGGACGGTGTCAAGTGGCATTCCAAGGAAGAAATGAAGGCGGTACGCGTCAGGCCCACGATACGAACGTCCGTCTTTAACTTGACTATTCAGGCCTTTGGAACTTCGTATCCCGCAATCACTTTTGATGCGTACAATTTCTGGCCACTCAAGTTTGTAACACAACTCTACATACTGGCAAAGGAGCGGCTCGCGTCAACTTTCGGTTCGCTTGTATTACACACCAACACGCCTGTCACAGACGTCCTCCCTTCTTCGGACTCTGGGAAATGGGATCTCATAACCCCTCGCGGGTCTGTCTCGTGTCAATACGTCTTGCACGCTACAAACGCATACGCCGGGCATCTGCTCCCTTCCATGCGTGGCGCTGCTGGTATCATTCCAACCCGAGGGCAGGTCGTCGCGATCAAGTCCAAGAACACTGGCATATCTTCTTGGACTAATAGTCAAGGCGAGTATTGGTTCCCGCGGCCGGGAGGCGACAAAGATCAACCACTCGTCATTCTCGGTGGCGGAAATTCCGCTGCGAGAGGCGAAGAAGCACCTGTTACCGACGATTCAGTGCTCAACCCACGTGTTGGGAAAGCCCTGAGGAAGTTCCTACCCAAGATATTTGGTGTCGAGGAGAGGGAGCCTGAGATGGAATGGGTGGGTCAGATTGATGTGTACTGGACCATGGCTGATCGTCTGTTATAGACCGGGATCATGGGGTACACGGCAATGGGCGATCCTTTTGTGAGTAGACATTCGTTATTTTGAACCAAAACTAAGACGAATGCATAGGTAGGTCCTTTGACACCTCTGCAAGATGGTACCAGAGGGCAATACATATCTGCTGGGTTGTCTGGCCATGGCATGCCACGAGCATTCTCTTCGTAAGTTCCGGTACGGCTGCGATGTTCAGAGCTATCACTAATTCCATATCCAGGGCACAAGCTGCCGCGTCCATGATTATCGCAGATATGAAGAACGAGACATGGGAAGCGCCCGAATGGCTACCAGAACGTTACTTAACTGAGAATAGGGTGTAGAAGAATAAAAGTCTCCTCTCCTCCATCTGTCTTTCTCGGGAACGTTTTGTGCGCCACCATATATCCGGTCATGTGTCATTATGGCAAAGACGCGACGCCTTACATTTGAAGCTTTGACGTACAGCTGACCTAAGACAGGAACTAAAACGAGTGACGCCTCGTCTTCCTAGGCGACTAGAAGCTTATATGCGACACCACTAGGAACTTGTCAGTCTGTTCGGTTCCTGAATTCCAAACTTGATTGATGACAACTGATTAATACACAACATAGGTAGGTTATACACGACGATGGATACATGTGAGCTCTGGTATATAAATTGTAAGCGCAGGACAAGAGATGGTACATTATTTGGATCTAGATAAGAACGATGAAAGCAAGATGTCGGAAATAGGTCGGCGGTGGAGATTCCACTAGATGGCGTATACATGGAGGGGAGGAAGCAAAGGCAAGACGACGATCGTTATTGACACTGGCTTTTAGTGGACTACGGTCTGCGCAAGAGGCTTGGGCTGCCGGTCCGGGCAGGAATCGAAACTACAACATCGTCAGTTTTCGATATCATCTGGAGCTGGAAAGCGATGGACCTGTGATGGATGGTACGGGTGCGAGGACATGACAAGGTACGAGTTTCTCTCTTCGTAGCGTTCGTCCGTCTCGTCGGTCACCAGCGACGGTATCACCGCAGGCAGGGGAATGGTCAGCTGCATGCTCCTCACGCTGCTCGAGTCCGAGCTGCTGCTATAATCGTCCGACACCTCCTCGTATTCCGAAGAAGACGACTCGGTGGTCGCTTCGCGAAGCTGTGACGCGTTCGAGCGGCTCATCAGGCTGGCTGGCAGCCAGCGCGTCACCGCATTGGACATGCTGTATGGAAAGGACGACTTTTGCTGAGAGCTTCGGATTCGAAGTTGAGCCCATCGCGGGGTTGACGCTGGCAGGCGTATCGCGGTAGCTTGACTCGGGGTTATACGCGTCACGGTAAGTTGGGTTTTCCGCGCCCGCGCGGCCAGTCTCGTCGGACTGGAAGTTTCCATGCGTTCGGAGGTGACGTTTAGCATTGGAACGCACGCCAAAGGTTTTCTCGCAGCCAGGGAAGGGACATCCGTAAGCTAAGATGGAAGGATTAGTAAGTCTACATCGATGATCCAGCAGAAAAAACATACGGCGAATGTTATTGTGGCTGTTCATGTGAGTTCTGAGGCCGCTTGGTCTATTATGGCTTTCATGAGAAAAATGTCACACGCGGGCCAAAAAGAGCATACCGCGGAAATTCATGCTGGCAGATCTCGCATTGATGCATTTTTGATTTTTTCTTCTTCCTCAGCATGCCGTCCGATGGCGGTTCCTGCGAAGAGTAGTGCCTTTCTGGCGCCGCCGCCTCAACTCCCCTGGGAATGAGATGTGGCGATGACTGGTACTCCGCGTCGATAGCAGACGTCCACACCGGAGCGACCGGAGGCGGAGCTCGACAGCGCGGATTCTCGCTGAAGGAATTTTCTGGGACGGCGTATCCAGTAGCTGTCGCCGCGAGTCCGACCGACGTCATCGAGCTGGAACGTGACAAGGCTGGAGAGGAAGTATGGGAGGGCGATATCGAATGATCTCGGGACAGATATGGATGGCCATGTCGATCGTGATAGCGCGCTTGGGGTCGGCGTATCAGCCCACTTCGTCGTACTGTGGGCCTGCAGTAGTGGTACCGTGAAACGTCGTCGACGACATGTTGAAAGCTGGATTTTGAGAATATGTGGCGTAGTATCCAGAGGCATCGTAGGCGTTCATACTGTCCACTGGTCCAGGATTCCGATGGTATGGATATGATGGGGTGGGGCGTACGGTGCTCGACTGGGGGTACGTTGAAACGGGCTGAGCATGGCGGGACGATTGTCTGGTTTAAGTGGTATTCCGGGGTTTGGCTTTGGCGCTGCTGATTGCCGCCGTTTGGATATTCCTGCGCCGCCGTGTCCGCCGAGTCTGAGAGGCGCCAGAACACGGCGCGATTGGGGCTGTGGCTATACGAGGCGCTGTCGCTGTTGCTGTCGTTGTTGTACATGGAAGGCACGAATGAGTAGGTTGCAAGTCCGAATGTGGTGGAGGGCCTGGCTTTTAAATTCTAAGGAATCCGCATTAGGTACAAACGAATCGCGATTCGGCGCTACGGGACCCACACGGTTACACAAAAAGCTCAGGGCTGGGTGCAGTCGGTGTTGTTGTCCTAGTCGAGAACAAGGCGCACACAAAAAGAGGCGGCACCGAGGTAGATCCGCAATGCAGGTCCCCCCCTGGTGGTTGTAAACAAATAAGAAAAAGAGGCACGGTATGTGGTAAATGGCCGAGGTCAGGATAGCATCGATTGTCCGGATCCCCACAACAACGCGGCACAAGATGAGAAGTCCAATGACCTCTTACGGCCAAAGCAAGCAGCATAGCGCGAGAAGCTGTGGACCCCGACAAGACCCCAAAAGTCGAGATGTTCCCGAAAAGGCCTCTAAAAGGTGCCTATCACTTCCCGAACTGGACAGCAAGTCGAAGGCAACACCTTCGCAAGATTTCGATGGTCGTATCTGTAGATGAAGCAATCAGTGAAAACTCAATTGGAGGCGCGGGACAAATCGCGTGCTCCGTTGGTTGTTCGTAGTTGGGTGTCTAAATGGATATATCGGAGCTGGAATCGTGACCCTGTCGCTTTGAGAAACTGAATCCCGTCTTCTCTGTTCTTCTTTAGTCGCCTCAGAGTAGAGCTCTACTAGTGGTTACGGCGGAACCCATTATCATAATTCGCGGGGATGTGGGGGCCATACAGCGCAGCTGTCAGACCACCTGAACCTTACTGCTATATTACAGATTACCACGCCACTTAAGGATATGCAAAGGCTTCTGAATAGGCCTCGAAGGTGACGAGAGCGACGAATCAGATGGGCCGGAAGGCGACAGTGGTGACGCGGATAATAAACGTCTAATAGACAAGTATTCAAAAGCATTCCTATCTTTCCCCTCTATGCATGAATTGGTAACAGGCCTTGCCAGGCTCATTTCCCAGGATCTCCTGGACACCCTTCAAGTCCATCATACAAAACTCCCGCACGTTCCGCACCTTGCTCATCACATACTTTACATTCTTCGCTGTGATACCCGGCAGTGACCTCAGTAGCTCCTCAGCAGCGGCGTTCACTCCTGCGCCAGCTTCCGGGTCTTCCTCCGCACCCGTCGCAATAGCTTTCGTGGGATCAGGCTCTGCCCGCTCCAGCTTGAGGTCCTTGAATATCTCAGCTGTAGCGTATGGGCTTGACGACCATATGATGCGAACGCGTGGAAACGTGAGCGTCAACAGAACAATTTTGGACTGTATGGAAGGCGCTTTCGACTCGTACTCCGAGTTCTTTGCCGCCGCTTTGCCTTTATTCTGAAAGCGGTTCGGGGCTTTTCCGTATTGCTTGATCTCAGAAACCATCTGGCAATAAATGACAGGTTTAGCAAAGGTCAGAGTATAGCTGCCAAATTTACCTCAAGCGAGAATGCCTTATCCTCTTCGAACTCGATAAGTAGTACAGGGTTCTGGTAATGAACGGACATGACTTCACATTGAGTGTACCTAGAGAGAACGATCAAATTGCGGCAGGTGTTGCATCCTTTAAACTTACAGTCGTCCGCTGTTGAAAGACGAGACTAGATCCGCCAAACTCTTCCTCTCAACACAGATGTCGGGTGTCAGGATATAGTCTCCGACAGTCAAGGTGGCCGGTATTACAAGTAGATTAGCCGCGTGTAACAACGAAGGCAGAGTGGAACGAAATTCCCGCATATCAACGATGACCTAACGTACCACTGTTGAGGACACCAGTGGGACCAAAGCGGATAAACATACCCTTGATGGCTCCTTGTTCAACTCTTTCCTGCCTCCACCGAATCGTGTGCTGATAGTCTTGATGACGGCATCATTTGACGCGGCTCGAGGATCCTCTAGAATGGGAAGAAGCATTATCTTGAAAAAAACAAACAAATCAGCTGTCTACTCTTGGAACAAGACTCTGTGGGGCCACATACCCCTCGTTCCCTTATCAATCGTTCGAAACTCTCTTTCTCTCTCCTTATTCCGGCGAGATACTTGTGCTCCTCGCATGAGTTCGCGTACACCATGTGGTACACCCGAACGGCCAAGCCGGGATTGCTACATTTATAGACCTGAGATCGAATGAGAATGGGTTGCAATCCAAAGAATGAGTATCGGACCTCAACACGTCTGATGAACTCCATACACGGCTCTAGCATAACGATGAAACGAGGTTTGATCTCGTCCAACATCCTGTCGTCAGTGTCGTCCGAATATGGTTTGACGATAACGGTCTCTTCTGGCGTTAGCAATCCAAAGTACGCGTCAAAATCGTTCGTGTTCAGTGAGGCTAGATTGGTGAGATTGGCGACGTCGTCGGCTTCGAGGAGATTGAGGTCGCCGTAGTTCCACCTAGAGCAACATCAGAAAGAGTACAAAGAGAAATGATATAGAAGTTACATGTCTTCACTGATCGCAGCGCTAGAAGCAGGAGCCACGCTTGCCTGCCTGTCAGTAGACGGGCCGCAGCAGGCGCACCACCTCGAACACGTCGTCTGTTGGCTCGCTTATCCGCCCTATCCTTGTCCTTCTTTTTTAGCGCTTCATCGATGCCATCATCCATCTCATCCAGCTGCATTGCGATTGTGGCAGGACCCGGAGGCGGCTTCCCCTCCTTCGCTGCTCTATTCTTCCAATACAGCCAAGTCCTTAACTTACGGAGCATCATCCGACGACCCCACTGACCCTTCGGTTTCGACTGGTCCATGCAATCAAGGAACTCCCGTAGCAGATTACACGTGGCGGTGGAAGAACACATAATCAATGTCGTGTTCGAACCAGCAGCTTTTCTGAACGCCTTGTTGGTCTGAATGTTGATAATTTCCCCTTCGATCTCCTCCAACACCTCTGCCAAAAGACTCCACTTGGGCAATTCTTCAAGGACGGGATCCATTCCGCGAGGAACCCACTTGGGCTTATCAGTGCCTTCTATATCATCGAGCGCGTCCCAGTCATCGTCATTGTGTTCCAAGCGAGGTGCAGTCAAGGTAAAACACCGTCGCTTCGCGCATTGAAAGATTGTGTTGGCCGCGTCTGTCATCAACCACTGACTTTTGTTTCCGTCGCCTGAAGCGAGAATCATCTCGCAGAAAGAGTGGAATTGCACCGAATCGTAGCTGAGGAGATAGTTGACTAGTCTGCGAAGGACACTCAAGTCACGGACCAGTGCCTTGGTACTGGGACCGACTTTGTTCCAGACAGGATCGAGCTGCTTGCGAACAAGATGGTCGAATGAGGGAAAGTATGCCGCAGGAAGAGCCAGCATATCGAGGTCAAGCTACGTTGAAAGGTCGGTCAAGAGTTAACAGAATGTCACTTCGGCGCCTACCTCTGCCCGGGAGCGACGAAGTTCATTCAATGTTATATTCAGACATTGAACGATGGCACTGTGAATCTCGTCCATGGAGTCTGTCAGATGCTGAGACAGCTCGACCACGTCGGCTTTTTTACGTTCTAGCACCGTCTTGACATCTTCATGAAACCTGGTTGAGTTATAAATGGGCGACAAACGATATCTGTGTAACTGACCGAGGGTATATGTGCACCTTGCGCAGTCGTAATTCCTTCATGACATTCTTTAGTGGGGAAAGGCCACTCGTTATGTGTTCAGGCTGGTCGGTGAAGGCCTTTAGAAACCCTGCAGTGTTCTTCTCCCTGTATAAGCGTGTGATGAAGGAGACCAAGTGTAACGGAGAGATCCTGTAAATCGTGAGTTCCCACTCGACGAAAATTTTCATGGATGTACCTCTCTGCATGCAGGACAATTATTCCGGTAATGAGGTCAATCTGGATATCATTCTGGAGCATGTCAACGACCAGAATCCGAGAAGTCACTGAAATTAGGCCGCCGCCCTTGTACAGCTCTTGTCTGTGCATTCGGTTTAGTTCCTCCCGGCGCGCATTCACCAAATTCGACGCACCTTGCCTTGCTCGTTCCAGTCTCGTAGCCGATGACTCTCAGTCCAGGCTTTCGACAGCCCATAATGCCGAGTTCCTCGCCAATCTCGGTTTCTTCTTCGGGGGTCGCATTCACCAGCAGAACCAGATTTTGAGGTGAGTCGTATATTTTCATGAGCGTGCATAATATTCGGCGCAGGCCAAGCCCGCGAGCAAGGACAACCAGCTCTGACGTTGACGGGTCATGGAGTTCAGTGAGGATCTTCGTATGAAAGGGTAATAGAGTCGACATTGGTCATTCTGTTGTGGGGTCAAGGGAAAGAGACGGCTGTCCGGACCGCGTTGCTGGGAGTACACACGATCACGTGCTAACTTTTTGTGGTCTCGACTCTCAAGCTAGCCTACCTGCTAGGGAAGACAATCGTTCCCTCTCAAGCTTGAAGTGCAGTCAATAGATCGATAACACACATATTTCTCTATAGTTTAAACAAGCAGCAGATCAGAGCGAACACTAGAAGTAGCATGAATATCTGTCGTCCGCCGCTCTCCAGCCAACTTCGGCGAAATCATCAGCGCTTGTGCAGGTGGAAAACGTGAGACAAACCACAGTGCCAGCAGTCCAACAGATGCCCAGGGTCACTAGAGGCAGACTTATTCAGACGGGACTTTATACGCGTAAATCAAAGATGATCTCACTATTTCTCCTTGATCTTCATGAGTTGCTCGTAGTTATTTCCCCAGAATGATTCTATACATCTTATCAAATAAATGCTCATACGTGTAATTCACGAGGTTACCTTCAAAGTTTGGTTCATAGATGTCGGCCTCATTCTAGTACAGCTCTCAGTCTGGGCAACGGACGCCGCAAGCAATAAACATACCCCATACGCGCCGCCATCTGGTGTGAGAGCGCGCAATGGCTCCATCGCAGCCGAGAGGCCGCGATACGCCTTTTCTTGTACCGAAGGCGGTGCCGCATAGTCCCATACTTGACCAAATGTTACCTGAAGCAAGGTTCAGGGACCTGAAAAACTGCGACAAGACTTGGACGACTTACGTCCCACACAGACGTTCTCCAAGCAGGCGTCACACTAGTTGGTCCTGCATCTGGGTAAGGTTTAAAGCCGTACGGTGCATTTGCGAAGATGAAGGAGACAGGAGCGATGCTGATTAAATCGGTTATTGTGTCTAGAAGTTCCTGTGGAGACTTAGAAAAAGTGGTGGCAGGTATAAGGCGAGAGGCGGGAAAGACCGGGATGCATTTCGGCTGCGTAGTAATGGCGTCAACGTCAAATATTAGGGAGTGTGCACACACATACTAGACCCTCCGAAGACTTGTGTAAGAATTTCTCGTGGAACTCTCCGTATGACGAGGAAACCGTTACTGACAAGGTCGTATTCAGCTCGGACGCTAAGAATACCTTGAGAGGAGCCATGTAAGCAAGAGCTTCGTCCGCGTTCATGTTGGTCTTGCTGAGATGAAATAGTCCCATGGTCTGTGCACGAATCAGATCCGCGCGCGGGAGAGAAAGGGGAGTTGGGTATACATAAATATAGCCACTCCATCCTGGGCTTCCATGAGAAAGGAAAGGCGCTAGAGAAGAGTAAGCACGTACCGTCTTCAGACCATTGTTCAGAATACGGGATGACAAATTCCAGAAATTTGGAAATTGACGTTTCTGGAGTAAAGGTTGCCGACACGCTATACACAGTCAGCGGACTTCTTTGAAGGAGCTGACAACCGTACGTAACGAGTTCAGCGCGCGGCAAGGCGCGTGTCGTGACCGACATCACAACACCGAAAGTACCTCCCCCTCCTCCATTCAATGCGAAAAAGAGGTCCCGATTTTCACAATCATTGACGAACAAGACATCGCCAGTGGGCACAACCACCTGATATTCAAGCTGCTTGAGACATGAGACTGACGGATGGGAACCAAGTCAATTCCTGCCTACCACACGATCTACTGCAAGTCCAAAGATGTTGGAAAGTGGGCTGAAGAGTGGGTGATTAGTCTGGCATCCCGAATGATCAGCCGACTCACCTATGGCCACCTCCCTACAAGCATGTTAATAATACATCTGTAGCAAAGATTAGAGCAAACTTACCTGAAGATATCCACCACCAACACCGACTGTCGCATCGGACCCTCCAGGAATGGTAATGTTCCGTTCAGTGGCGAAGTCCAGTAACTCGGAGAATTGTGCGCCACTCTTCAGACAGGTCAGCTTCATTATGCTAAGGTGCATAAAGGAGCGTACTCCAAATGTTACAGCAGGAACAGGGTTCCTGGCGGGGCAGCCTTTAGGGCGAAAATCGGGGACGTATGTTATCTATGTATATCCATTTAGAGTTCGATTGACTGAAAGAGACTTGGCGGACCGATTTCAGGCGATGGGTCTACATGTCGTGTCGGATTCTGAGGACATACGAAATACCAAAACGCACCCATATACCGAGCGAGTTGCGTGCACTACTTCGCCCCATGTAGTCATGCTTTTGAGGGAGGTTAAAGACGCGTTTCGGACGGGATATTAAACCTACGCCAGTGTTCTTGACTACCAATGGCACGCCGTAAGCCTCAGAAAATACGAAAGCAGCGACGACGTCGGTGTGATCGTGGACATCAATCTATGTACCCGTAAGCATGGAGTGAGGGACACACCAACGGACCGTACATAATATGAGGAAACCGCGCCTTGATAGCACGCTGTGGAGGGTTTGCGCGAAGGATCCAACCAATTGAGCACACACTGCTCTGACAGTGCTTGGCACGCTTCCCATTGCGACTGACGAAGGGTGAGATTTAGCATAATAGCGCGATTGAATAGAACCTGCATTGATATATGCGCCAAAGTGATCAGAGCGGAATCCTATTGAGTTGAGAATAGCGAAAATCTCAAGAGGAAGATCATACCTGGATCCAAGTAATTTCTCTGGATGTCTACACAGGCATCATTGCCAGGCGTGTCTCCGTTAAAGCAAGGTTCCGCGAACGGCGTTGCAACATGCAGACGACCATGTACAGTCTCATTCAGCTTGGACCAGGTACAGGCTGGAATACCCCGTGTGCCTACACCCGTCAGTCAGCATACTCACAATCAGGCCTGGGATGGACCGTCTCACCTGCTTGGAGGTATTCTTGTTGAGTTTCGTCTTGTAGTTGAAAGACGTTGTTTTTTAGAGTCCCTGCAGGCTCGACGCCCAATGAGACCGCGAGAAGTACAATAGTCCAGCGTCGAGACATTGTCTACACTGCGGAACTTGAGGTAAACTCATGTTTATAGGTCCAGATATTCAGAGGTAAACCCGCGTCAGCAGCGGCGGCAACGGCGCCTTATTCACCTAGGACTTCAGAGAAAAGAGATATCCAGAGTGCCATGGTAGGGCCACTGCTACCACGTTTGACAGAGCTTGGACGAAATGCCATGCAGGCAAAAACCAAAAAAACTGACAAAATTGGAAATTACGATCACCGACCAGGTTCAAATTGCCAATTGGGGTTGGCTTGCTCTCTTACTCTCATCTGAGGAGATCTTCCGGACGACACGAGCCGCCACGGGATGGCCTGACTGCTGTCATCGTGTAAATGTGCTTCAGCAGAATGCACAGCTGGCCAAATGTCCTGCGGGGTTGCTAATTACCCCATACATCTGGGATAAATACGCGTATCGTCCTCCTAACATACCATTCTTTCGTGCTGCAATGGCTGTTTCTATTGATAAGGCAGTCGGGTGCGTGTCTGAGCTTTTTTTTATTATTGTGTCTGCGCTCTGCTCTTGGGAACATATCTCAACAGGTATATATATCCCAGCGTCATTGTCTTCAATGTCATCTCATCACTACGAGTATCACTGCGGCAATCGTGCAAAGCTTCATGGTGTATCGATACTGGCGCTTGACTCGGCATCATTCCATCAGTACTTTGCTCGCGGCTCTCATCTTCGCTGGCCTGTGTATCCCTTCAAGCAAAAATTCATCCTGATGCTTAAATACACGTCTTCAGGTTGCCGGCGCAACAGGAACAGCCGCGGATATTATCATGAATCGCGAATTCTCCCAGCGCCCTACCCGTACTTACCACCAGCGTATTCGTCTCGTACGCCACCTCGATTCTCTTTCATATTACCTAATAAAGTTCACAGACTGTGGCTTATAGCCAGCACGGCGGCGGGGATCGCGACGTCTCTTGTCTAGCAGCTCCTGCGCATAAGGAGCCCAGACTCGTCTGCGTTCACTCTTGGGTTAGACTTTCATGAACTCATCTTTTTCTGACCCGACGGGTAGCCTGATAAAGCGACTTGTCACATAGACGATGATCTCTACTGGAACTACGAGTAAGTATTATAGCCATATTCACCCTCTTTTTATGCTCGAATGAACCGCAAAGCAATGGCTGGTCTCCCGTTATGGAGGACGTCCTCTTATTCACCTACACTAGTGGTTATCGGCGTCCTGGGCCACGTATACGTGTGCACGCTTTTGTATACTTTTAACAATAGATCAAAGCTTCAGCAGAAGGGCAAGGCGGAGCCTCATTGCATGACCTTCGGGCTTGGTGGTATAGGTAAGCGTTTCGTTCCTAGGATAGACATTCTTAACGTCGGACTCAGTGATCCTTCGTCACGCACGATTGGGCTCACGAGCAAACTCTGCCGCTTCTGTACGTCCCTAACTCTCGGAACACTCATCACCTCCAGTAATCGCCGTCAATGTGGATTTTGTCGAGGCCAGCGTGGACCTTCCTCTATTTCTAATTTGAGCTGGTCCATGTTTGTCCACCAGGCCGCTTTCAACCACTAATAGTATAATTTGTGTAACAGCTATTTCGAGTTTCTGAGGCTATGTTCCCTCCGCAGTTGGTAACCGTTGCTCAACTTCTTACCTTGCGTTTACCCCCATTTCAGGAAAAATTGTGCTTAGAGTATCGCCTTTGATAGCTCATACTGTCCCAGATATGGTGGCATGCGCGCGGCGGTGTTCCATCGTCTGCTTCAATTCACGAGTCGGCGCTGAATCGCGTACAATCTGTCCGCTTTGAGCGACCGACTTGCTTTCCCTTTTCACGAGCCAATGCGAGCAAGCGGGCAACCTGCCCTTGGTCGGCAAGCTTTCCGAATAAATTCAACCACAAGTCCTAAGCGCGAGCTGGTCACGAGCAGTACAAGGAAATCTATATGTGGATCGTGATTTACGGCTTTATTCAATCATCGGCGCTTGGATCGACCGATACTACACTGCCCTCTCTTGGACCTGCCCTTCACGCTGCGACAACTTACCGAGGCCAGCCTGGCTTAGGCCACCTCAAGCCGAAACCGACGTGTCAAAGCCTGTGTACTCTCGACCAACGCCACCAAGCTTCAACAAGTCGGGCGGTGTCTACCCAGTGTTTAACCAGTCCGCGAGATCTTCAAGATCATCTCGAATTGGTGAACTGTGGCGATTCTAGTCTGTTCGGTTTCAAGGGTCTCAGATCTTCCCGCCACCGCCGTTCAGCTTGTATTGACCTCGTGAGACTCTCAGATCCGCAAACCACCCCATTTGGGCGGCCGTCCATCGTTCCGAAACAAGTGGGAGGTCAAATCCTGTGTCTCGCCACATTCTATCGGACAGGGGCTCCCGTATGTCTGGCGTCTCAAGAGTATAAAAGCCCTCCCTCCTCCACCTTGAAATCTTCATTCACTTTCTTCATCACCCTTTTGATCACACTTCATCTTCTTCGAAAACTGATCCTTTTCATCTTCTACTTTTTTATTAACTTTACTTTCAACATGTTCGCTTCATCCATCGTTGCTCTTTCCATTGCTGCTTTGGCCTCTGCCTCACCCTTGGCCGCGTCCGTTCCCTTGGCTGCCCGTGGAACCTGCACGCCCAACTTTGAGGGCGCGGGTCTCCGCGTTGTTCAATCGGGCAGCACATTGGCATTCGGTCCTTCCGCCGCCAATGCGCTCGCGCCCGTCATCTCCAGCAGCTTCCGAGGTGCTACTGCAGTCGACTGGCACTTCGAGCAGACTGGTCAGCCCATGGTTGGCTACATCATCAAGTACGTCTCTTACCTCCTCTCATAACATTGCGTGTTCAACTGGATACGCAGGGATGTGATCAACAACAACCTTGCTGTCTCTGCCCGTGTTGACAACAGTATCCTCCTCGACAAGGCCTCGGACAGTGGTAACGCCGCGTTAGTATTTTCCCATACATTGTCTCCGACAGTAGCCCTAACAAGTTGTACAGTGACCAGATCTGGACCGTCGAGTGCAACACTTGCTCTACTGGTATTTCCGGACTCCACGGCAAGGTAGCCTCTCAGTGCATCATCCGTTCGAAGGCTCTCAACAACGGATGCGTCACTGTTGGACCTACTGCCGGCAGCCCCGCCCATGTCACCAACGGCGGTGCTTGCACCACCTTCGACTTCTTTACCAACTGAGATTTGGGTGAAGCACGCTAGAGCCTAGAGTTAATGATAGATGTTTGGTTTGGGGCGGTTTATGACATGGACTTTACTTTTTTTACGAGCGTTGTAGTACGAGGTGGTATTATATATCGGTGTGCACACACCAACAACGGGCGGAAACTTAAGCACAAAGTCTGGCAAGTACTACGCGCTACTCATTCGCCGCCTTTGCGCTTAGGACCGATTGCCCCTTCCGGAACTGGATTCATGCTTCTGAACTCGTCGTTGACGTTCTGCAGGGGGGTTAATTCTGCCTTTAGATCCCTGCTGAAGCATGCACCTTCATTGTTACCCATTCCACGCCTTCGTGCGTGTTGATCCATTCAATAAGTCTACAAGTAGCAAGTTACATAAACGCGGAACAATGAGCGACATGGCATACTCTTCGAGTATGAGGAGCATGTGTGGCCGCCCAGAGACGTCGGGATGAATTGTTAAAGGGCTGATTTCGGAGTTAGTCGTGACTATTGCAGAGCAACGAGGTACAACACATACAAAACGAACCAATCGTACTCCCGATAGAAATACTCGAAGTGCTAGAGTACTAGAGTTCAGCTTTCACGCGCACTCCGAGTCATTCGCGATAGAACGCGTGCCTTCTTCCACAGTTTCAACGTGACGTCCGCATCTACGAACCCGTGCGATGCGTGAGAGCTCTTGATGAACATGTGTGGAGGGAGATCGTCCAAATCTGCGGACCTTAATCAACACGATAAGCATCGTACGCGAAAAAGCTGGGTACACCAATTGCCAGGTATCTGGACCATGGCGGTTGGATTACCCCGCTCGAGCGGCTTCATCCACTCGAACGCAGACTCAGCGGAGTAGTTGATGTTGGTCCATGTGTCCTCGTCACGAGAGAAGAATGGAAGACAATCGTGCGCCTGAGAGGGAAATAAACAAGACATCTCAGCGACACACCGGTCGTGTGAGAACCGTCCACGGTACCTGGGAGGAATGGTCGTATTGTATGCCTTTATCGAGGAGAAGCTGTACACCCTCCCTAGTGCCTAGTTCAGCTGGTGTAAGATAGGTCTTGAAATACCCACTTCGAGGACTCCCACCATGGAGCTACTGAACCCACGGGAGGCTTTCCACAGAAATCTGTGAGAAGCTGCTAGGCTTAGTATAGACATGGAGGAAGTTGAGAAGAAGGACTTTATGGGTATGGTCAAGGACTTCTTTCTGTTGCTTGAATGTCATCGCCTTTGGATTCTCGTGCGTGTAGCCTGCACGGCTATTCGATCAACCAGTACTAAAGACGAACGATTAACACGTACCGTGAAGACCTATTTCGTGGCCTGAGTCACGCACGGCGGCCATTTCTTGTGGAAAGGTCTCCAGCGAGTGCCCCGGTATGAACCAAGTCGTCTAGAACTGGATGAGATCGCGAATAAAAACCACCTACTACGCCGCACCTTCATATTATACTTCGCGAATACTTTCAACAGCCGCGGCACGCCCACTTCTCCAGCGAACATCCCGCGCGTGATATCATTGGGAGAATCCTCGCCGCCGTCTGTTTCCACAGAGTGGTCATGTAAGGCAGGACATAGCACGGTAGATAGCACACACATGAGCCCAACCCTACAAGAAACGTTAGCAAGGGTTTCAATCTGAAAAGATGAGAAAGCTTACAGCCAGACACGGCGTCAACATCCACACCAATAGAACATAGAGCGCGCTTGGCCATACAGAGCGGGGGATACGGATGGATAAGAGTCTGGAGGTGTGCCGAAAGCTTTGAATATATCAGCGGACAGAAACGGACTTCCGACGAGATAACCACACGAAACTAATACTACCGACGCGACTTCCGCGAGCCGGCGCGAGGAAAAGCGAGAAGTCTTATCTGCCCGGGAACTCATGTGAGTTACTCGTAGTAGACTGCGATAAGTCTGTGAATATAGTCTGTCATGAGAAGCAGCAATACCACTGCATGTCATGGTGTGTGACGGAAATCGAGAGCCTGTGAGATCAGCTTTCCAGTCCGAGGAGGCATTAGTATGCGACGCGACTTGGCAAGGTTGTCATTGCGGAAGAAGGCTACGACAATCTGCCCATTTCCATTCTCTCCTCGTCGTCGTCGGCGTCATTCCCCCATCCATCATCGTCCTCCTCCTCTGGTGGCTCCGTGGAGACAACGGATAAGCCTTCCTGCATCTCCCTTCGAACACACAGCTGTTCTGCCATTACCACTGTCGCGAGTGCTCCGACACCTACGACGAGCCAGAAGAATAATGATGTAGGTATGGAGGCTGAATAGTAGGTGGTGAGGACCAGGTGTATGAAGACTAATGACAGAGCAAAGTCGAGGACCATTCGTGGACGGCGGACTATCGTGTAGATGTAATATATACTGTAAAGCGGTCAACAAGCTGCCAGAGACCAGGAGTAGAACGTACTCTGATGCACAGGCGACCATCCAACAGAACGCAATAATCCACCCTCTGACTTGGTCTACGCCTATCATTGCGCCTTCTCTATCTGTGCCAACTTTCATGCCTCCGCTCCAGACCCATGAATACTGATCCCACCTGTCGCCTATCCCACGAATAGTCGACCGCCCTGCCATTTCTCGCCAGTCCATCACCATACCTGAAATTCCGGGTAAGACACTATCAGAAAAGACGCGAGATACGCGTACCAACATTGGCTGCGCCACCTTCATAATTCAAGGATGAAGGCTCGGCAAATATAGCAAGCAGTGGTGGAACGAGCAAGGAGAGAGTAAGATAATGTAATGTTTGTAGTGATATTATCTGCAAGGATCGGTCATTAATAAAGACACGGTAGACAACCGCGTACTCACTTGAGAAATGAGTAATATTGGATCCCAATTCGTGTTTGTCTGTGACATTATGGTAGAATTTCGTTCCAATTATCGTTAGAACAGAGCGAATATAGCATCCAGCAGTGGTGGCAAGCGTTAACTTGCAACATGCCTGCCGCCACGTGCGATGTGCTTGTCCTAGACGCTGCAGCCAAGCTCACTGCACAGCACCGATCCTCCTGCCATCATGTCAACTTCAGATATCCACATCCAAGAACACCAGGAGGACCGCCCGCGGGTAAAGACCGCGCCACAATCCTCCAAAATATCTGTACCATTCTCGTACAAAGCTAGTGACGATGGCACCGATGAAAACCTTCTAATTCTCCTCCACGGTTTGGGTAAGAGTTTGTAGCGCGTTTGTAGTATGATTACCGACATATACAACCGCAGGGGATTCGCATGTACCCTTCTTCAAACTAGGATGCTCCCTTAAACTACCACAAACCGCTGTTCTTGCGTTAAGAGCCCCAGAGCAGTAGGTTGCGATGATTTTCTCCGTCTTCATTCTTATTTACATTGTTGTGTAGAATTCCTTACCTCTACGAACAAGCGTTCCAGTGGTACGAATCGTTCGATCCATTAGGAGAACTCATCCAGCATCCCAATCCCACTCCGGCTTTGGATCTACTTTCCAAAATCACCGATCATCTCGTCAATGACTGTAACTGGCCGCCTGGTCGAATTCATTTCTTTGGCTTTGCGCAAGGGGGCAGCGTCGCCGCGGAATTTGGGATCCGTTGGTTCAAGTCACATGTAGGCTCCGACTTTGGCTCAATAACATCCATTGCGGGTCCTCTGCTTTCTTATCCCACTCTGGAAAAACTCAGCTCTACGCCTGTTCTTCTCGTACATCGAAAACCTCCAGCCGAGCCCTCTATACCCAAGGCTGCAGTATCTGCCTTGAAAAAGGCGTACCAGCGCGTGCAGGACAAGCTATTGGAAGGAAAGAAATCAGGCATGCCGTCGTCTAGAGAGGAATGGGAGCCCATTATGCGCTTCTGGAGCGAAAACCTGGGGAAGAGACAAATGTCAGGGCTTTATGAGGTGCTGAGCGGCGCGGCACCTGTTCCCACGTAGATCGAAGTGTGGCGTGATATTGTGCGACTCTCCAACTGTATCGCAAGCGCTCAATTGAGGTTCCTTATTTGAAGCACTCATGGTGCCGGGCCGACTTCTTCGTGCTCCTTATTTCTTATGCGACTGGGAGATTGACGTCTTTCGGGAAAACTGCGCAACTGCGTCTTCGCAGCGATCGGCGCCTCTGTTCAAGCCGACCTAAATTGACATTATCACTCCTTTAAACACTACCATTACTGTGACACCATCTCAACATGCTGACAGCCTTCAGCTTCGTCTGCTTTCTGTTCCAGATCGCGCTGTTTGCGAGCAAAGGTGTGTCGATCACGAATATTGATAACCAAGTTGATACTTAAGCCGCGAACCATTAGCGGCCGCCCACTCTTTAAACTCAGCCTCGCATTCCCTGGCGGATCGCTTTGCCTCCCTCGGCATTCGTTCAGACTCTGCAATCAACATCTCCTACGTCCCCTCGGATTGCACATCCGACTGCTCGGGTCTTGTGAACATTGTCGTACGCCTCACCATTTCACTAGCTTATCTGGCAGAAACCAACGGTTCGTCTCATACAGGCTTGCGGCGACACAGCGACCTCCTGCATGTGTTCAACAAGCTACAACGCCACAGTACTGGCATGCATGAACTGCGTAAAGGATGCCGCCTCGAGCACCGATGAGGTTTCACTTTCCACGACTCTGCAAGACAGTGAGTGGGCCTACGCTGATATAGCCATCTGTCTCTGATTGAACGCTTCAGTGTACGAGACGTGCGAAGAGGAAGCTGCTATCGCAAGTGGGAATTCATCGCGACTCCGAAACGAGATTCCTGGGATCCTCCGGGCTGTCGTTATCACGACAGCCATGGCCCTTCTGCTGAACCTCTGAAAGAATTAGAATTCGAGAATCATTTGACAGTCATTCATCACTATCGTTCGTTACAACGTTCCCATCGCTAGCTCGTTCGTTACCCACCGTCCCTCATCACAAAACGTATCTGAAATCCCTGTTCTGAATGTCCGTCAAATCCAGGTATTCCTACACAAGACCATCAGTTGGCGTCACACGGGTGGGGAGGTTCTTACCTTGTCAAGCCGAACCTTCTTCGTGACGCCGTCTTTCGTCACGTCAATATAAACCTCATCGTAGGTCGTGTCGCGCTCCTCCCTATCGCGGCGCTTATTCTCGAAGAACAGATAGATCCGAATCGTCAGCATCAGAATTATGCGGCAGACGATGCAGACGCCTATGACCGCCCAGGGGACGTGGTTCCTACATACTGCGCTTAGCCTAAACCAACAGCAGCTCAAGAGGCGACCCACCGGGGCTTGTACTGTTCTCGCCACATGAAAGGACCGACAGCATTACCGACGCAGTACGCCGACAACATGATGGTGTTGACGGTGATCCGTTTGGTATGGCCAGCCGTGACGCTCGAGATCCAAGACAAAGAGATGACTTGTGTGAAGTTCAAAACCTAGCAGCTGCGTGCAAGGAGGAACTTACCGAACGCAGTGGTCCCAACACCACTGATGAACAACGAAATTAGGAGCCCGACCTTGTTGTCCCAAGGTAAGAAGTTGATCAGAAACACCGCAAGTAAGTTGGGCGTCATCCAAGCCGCAGCTACATAGCCGCGACTGTTCGGAATACGAGAGGCGACTGCCGTGCCTGTCCATATAGTAATGATTTCCACGATACCGTCGACGCAGCCTAGCAAGGTCGTTTGCAGTTGGTTGAATCCGAAGGACAGAATGATGATCTGTCTCTGGTTGGATAAGGAGTTGGGGATGTTCGTGAGCACAGAAAAGAGAGCAAATAACCAAATCTTTGGATCGGTGAAAGCCTCTATCATCCTGCGCCGGCGGAAATCACTATCTTGAAAATACAGTCCTGGTGATTAACAACGTACTGTTCACGCTTAAAATGTTTGTTCTCGACACCGGTTTGGTTTTCCTACATAGTTTTTCAGCACGGGCTTCCGTATCACAGACAAGTAGGCATACCTTGATGCGCTGGACAGCTTGAGCGCGTTCTTCTTGAGTCAAGAACCATGCCGTCGTGGGAGAGTCCGGGAAAAGGAACCTGTCTCGACAGTTGAACACGCGAGATGGATGTGTATACAGCCGTAACACCAACCAAAACGCGATAGCCGTGACCACCGTAATCGCACCCATGATGATAAACAGCCTGTCATTCACTGATTCAGCCAACACAGAGACATCATGTTCGAGGACAACTGACCACTGCCAGGCTGCAAGTTCAACAGCCTTCATATGCAATGTACCGAAGCTGATGAAGCCGGAAATGATCTGTGCTGTTGTTGGAAGCCTGCTGTCAAACGAGGGCTCTTTTGCGGAGTGTGCGTCGTACCCGTTCCATTCATCAGAACTACATCAGCGTCAAATACGCTGACCGCGACGCATAGGACAACACTTACACCAGTACCCGACTCGTAAGGTCTGCTCCGACCGAGTGTAGAACATCGAGCTGACGATCATGAAGCCCGAAGTAATGGATCCCTCGCACATGCCAAGAATCAGACGGACTATCATGAGTCCAGCAAAGTTCTTGCAGGCGGCATGGCAGCACAGAGCAACCGCCCAAACGAAGATGTTTATGCTGGACATAATTGATATGAGTCGGATAATTGAGGACCCAGTAGAAAGGGTTACCTCAGCCATTTCCCGACAGGGAAGCGCTGCAGAGCTAGATTCTGGGGAAACTCGAAGACCAGGTAACTCAGATAGAAGACCGTTCCGAGCCTAGTGCAAGAACACATCAGTCTTCACTCGCCGCCGATGTCTGTTACGTGCCAGTTGTATCTGGGAAGAAGGTCGGCGCAAGTGCAGAACAACGACAGAACGCTACTCACTCGTCCGTCGAAAGGTGAGTATCCTCTCTGAGAATGGTGCACGGTCAGTCATCTGTGATGCCTATAAAAAGAACAAATGTACCGGAGATTGAGCGCTGCAGCATTTCCCAGGGTAGCCTTGTCCATGTATTGAATTCTAGTGGAGAAGTATTGGATAAACCGAGTGAATGGACGGCTCCACGCACGCGTAAAGCACTGTGGGTTTGAGAATGAGCTCTTTGAATAGGAAAGACTGGAAGGGTTTCACGACTTACGGCACATAAGAGGCAGAAGATGAAGATCGATCTTTTTCCTTTTGCAGTGTCAAACAC